>OZ023215.1:31338190-31356181 GCA_963995525.1 Escarpia spicata
ACTGACACGATCAATGCAGTTGGTCAAATCAATACAGAGACTGCGCCACGTGGGGCATCACAGGGCCTTACCTCGATCTCTTGAAACGAGCTAGACATCATCGCTATGAGCATGTTAATGAGCACTATGATGGCCATGATGTGGTAAACCATGAGCAGAATCTCGCCGACTCTCTTCGTGAACGACTGCATTGACCCCTCTCTAACTGTGCTCAGCGGCATGAGGCCAAACAGCGCCCAGAACAACGTCAGATAGCTGTTCCATATCCTAAAACAACCAGGATAAAGGCATCAAACCAAACAACGCTCAGAGCGACGTCTCATAGCTGTTCCATATAATAGTATTGCAACTGACTGTGCTAAAAGCAACATGCAAAACCGTGGCAATTCGAAAGTTATATAGCTGTTCCTTATCCTACAACATAACGTGGTAAAGGCATCAAACCAAACATGCTATAACAACTTCAGATAGCTATTCCATATCCTGCACCAGATCTTCGTAAACGCTTAAGGCTAATCTACGCTAAGAGCAACGTCAGATAGCTATTCCATATCCTGCAACAGATCGTGGTAAACGCATAAGGCCAAGCTACGCTAAGGGCGACGTCAGATAGGTGTTCCATATCCTGCATCACATCGTGATAAACGTATAAGGCCAAGGTACGCTAAGAGCAACGTCAGATAGCTATTCCATATCCTGCAACAGATCGTGGTAAACGCATAAGGCCAAGTACGCTAAGGGCAACATCAGATAGGTGTTCCATATCCTGCACCAGATCGTGATAAACGTATAAGGCCAAGGTACGCTAAGAGCAACGTCAGATAGCTATTCCATATCCTGCAACAGATCGTGGTAAACGCATAAGGCCAAGCTACGCTAAGGGCAACGTCAGATAGGTGTTCCATATCCTGCATCACATCGTGATAAACGTATAAGGCCAAAGTACGCCAAGAGCAACGTCAGATAGCTATTCCATATCCTGCAACAGATCGTGGTAAACGCATAAGGCCAAGTTACGCTAATGGCAACGTCATATAGGTGTTCCATATCCTGCATCACATCGTGATAAACGTATAAGGCCAAGGTACGCTAAGAGCAACGTCAGATAGCTATTCCATATCCTGCAACAGATCGTGGTAAACGCATAAGGCCAAGCTACGCTAAGGGCAACGTCAGATAGGTGTTCCATATCCTGCATCACATCGTGATAAACGTATAAGGCCAAGGTACGCTAAGAGCAACGTCAGATAGCTATTCCATATCCTGCAACAGATCGTGGTAAACGCATAAGGCCAAGCTACGCTAAGGGCAACGTCAGATAGGTGTTCCATATCCTGCATCACATCGTGATAAACGTATAAGGCCAAGGTACGCTAAGAGCAACGTCAGATAGCTATTCCATATCCTGCAACAGATCGTGGTAAACGCATCAGGCCAAGCTACGCTAAGGGCAACGTCAGATAGGTGTTCCATATCCTGCACCAGATCGTGATAAACGCACGAGGCCTCACAACGCCCAGAACAAAGTAAAATAGCTGTTCCATATCTTATGACGAACCGCGGTAAAGGTATCAAATAAAAAACACTTACGTTCTCCAATATTGGAAACGTAAAATTTATGCTTTTAAGATGTTGTATGTATTTTTCTTACTTACGAAAGAAAGAAGGCGTGAGAATATGACGTTAGCACACACTATTGTTAGTGACGTAACGATAACAATTACATATAAGAAAGTATTCATTCTCGCACAGCAGGCAACTTAATGGAACACATTGTCTGCAGATTGTACAAAACTATATTTGTCAAATATCTAAGAAGGGCCTGCTATATAGACAACAACAAAGTTTAACTCAGACAAATGGCTTCATCCCCCGCTTGCCATCTGTATTTTTTCTCTGGGTTACAGTCTTGCTAACTATTGTTAAACTGTTCTTCTGCTGTATCGTGGTAATAGGCGTTATGTTGTTTCGTCTCGCTCTATGGCATGTTATAACTTAAACGACGATCATACGTACGGTTCAAACGGTGATTCGAAGGGGTCGGCGTACTGTGACAGACGGGACTGGCCTCTGAGAGGCGAGCTCATCTTCCCTATTATGTGCGTGTCGCTGTCGAATCAACATTGTATATACAGTAATAACGTAGCAAATACACTTCTCAATGTCAGTGAAAACGTAAAAAGGAATACGTGTCAATAAACTAAACTAAACTTGTTTTGCATCGTAATTTGCATCGTAATATATATGTATATGTATATATATATATATATATATATACACACACACACACATACACACACACACACACACACACACACACACACACACACACACACACACACATATATATATATATATAACAATTCATCATAAATTTGCAAAAATCGACCATTGGGAATACGTGTTACAGAACAAACTTGCATTAACTCTAGCGCTGAGTTAAATAATGAGAGCGTAGCTTAAAGACAAACAAGTATCGTACTAATGTGAAAGGCAACCAGTGGGAATACAGTAGACTATCGCTACAAGGAACTCATTGAGACATAATCAGACTGTTCCTTACAGGAAATCTTTTTTTAAGAAATCGCTTATTCCCTGTGCCATTTTAATCTTTATTGCTAGTTTTAAGTTAATATTTTAAATCAGAATATGCATGAAATGTTGTGGTATGGGATTTTTGTAATTAATTAATTAATTAATTAATTAAGTTTATAACCAATTCTTAGCGTTGATTATGATATGTTTTATCAAATTTTAGTGCTGATATATAATGTGTATTACCAATGTTATATGTTGTACTAATTATATTATTGGCCTTTCAATGTGTATCTAAAGGAACATTTCCGTTTTTAATGCAATGTTTTAAACGGACAATAAAGTTATTGAATCTTGAATATCCGACGTTCCTTATTGCCATGTATATATATAACAGAGTGCAGGCCACAACGGGAATTTTAAAGTTTTTTTAAGCGGCTATTCCTTCCTTTCCATTAAGAGTTCTCAATGAGAGTTGACTGTCCGTGTTAGAGAACTCACCTGTAGTAGTAATACAGCTGGTTGAGTCCGCACGCGAACGACGTGAGCACGAGGAAGAAGATGAAGAGGAACTTCCCGATGTCGATGAGCATGCAGCCGAGAGAGATCTGTAGCGGGCCGAGCTGCGCGTTCGCCTGGAAGAGGAAGATGATGCGACCGAAACTGAAGACGTTGGCGATGGCGAAGACGCCCTCAGAGACTAGAGTGGGGTCGGCGTCGGGCCACTGGTCACGGGGCAGGCGGCTCGGGCCGTAGGTGTCAGTGAAGTAGGTCTGGGCGAAGGCGACACAACGGAGGGAGACGGCGCAGAGGAAGAGGGAGAGCATGATGAAGTCGAGCCAGTTCCACCACTGGTGGGTGTACGCCTTGAAGCCCTCGTCCCATAGCTGTTTGCACTCCGACCACACGAAGCCTGGAACGACAGTGTTATTATCGACAAGAGACGTACCTCAGAAGGACGCGATACACGTAGATGAAAAGAGTAGGACTCTCGATAAGCCAAAAGGGTTCGTTGTCCACCTGCCATCTAGAGTTAATTCTCTGGCAATATTGTTAAATCTTGTTAAAGACTGAGGCAAGATGCACGGAATTATTTATTATGTTGTGTTAAAGTCCGCCATACCTGTATCTTCTTCGATCGATTCGGGGCGCCATTTGAACTTTTAATAACTAAGCCAGCATAGTTACTTAAGTCACTTAGACATCCTTATCACAGTACTCATTAGTGTGTGTGTGTGTGTGTGTGTGTGTGTGTGTGTGTGTGTGTGTGTGTGTTTGTGTTTGTGTGTGCGTGTGCGTCTGCGTCTGTGTGCGTGTGCGTGCGCGTGGTGTGGGTGTTTGCGTGGTGTGCGTGTACACGTGTGTGTTTGCGTGCGTTCGTGTGAGCGATCTCGCTTGCGTGCCTGCATGCACACGTGATAGTGTGCGTGCGAGTGTGTGCGCGTGTGAATATCTGCGTGCGTGTAAAATGTAAACATAAATGTTCTTATATAGCGCGGTATCCACTCCGTAAACCTGTCCGACCACAAACCTTGTCGACTCTCTGTAAAGCATTCAGCCAACTAATGCTCAAACACTTCATATAACCACATCTCACCGAGCACGTAGAGGGTGATGACAAGCTCGAGCTTGGTGGGCGGCGGCCCTCGCTGCTGCTGCCGGATCTTCTGTTCCTCGCTGCCCGTGCTCACGTTGGTCGAGGCGAGGATGAGCAGCACGAGGAAGACGCCGAACGACGCGCTGTGGTACATGAACTTCATGAAGGGCGTGCGCATGATGCGGCCGAGCTTGCTGTGGGGCACTAGCAGATAGACGAGAGCCATGAGCGGCATCAGACAGATGAGGCTGACGATGATACACACCTGTGGACGAGATGATAAGGTAAGTTCGTAGAGTTAAAATGGGTAAGTTCTTATGTAGTGCAGTATCCAATCATTTGGACTGTTCAAATGGCTTTACATTTTACTCCCTGGCAGATCTGTTCAATCGAACAGCATCAAGACATCTCTGAGATGCATTCAGCCACGCTACATTTGATGCTAGAGACGGGATAAATGGCGAGATGTCCGTATTAACGGGACAAATTTCCTATACCTTGTTGTTATATATATAAATAATTTGGTGACCTTAATTGCGATGTGGCTGCAATAGCGAGGTGACTGTAACGCAAGGTTAAACTGTACTGACGTCAGTTAGGGGAGCTACATTTCAATAGTGTCGTTTGCGTTTAGCAGAGATGCTAAGTGTTATGCACACAAGTAACATGTGTCTTATTTCTTTCTTTAATTGTCTTTTACATGTTCTGCAAGGGCAGAACATGTTCTGCAAGTAAACAACTGTGTTTACACAACTGAATAAAAGTCACAGGATGGTAATGATGAAAATGATCTAATTAAAAAACTGTATCTCGATCGACGGCATATGGTCCGGCTCAGATTACGAGTAACCGACGTAATGGACACACTATCACCATTGACAGTCTGGTGATATGCAATGTGTACAGCGGAGCACTTTCGGAATCTTCCATATATCTGATCCAAAAAATAATAATATATCGAGAATATAACTATTTAATTATTAAACAAATCAACAATATAACTATTTAGCCATTCATCAAACCTAGCGTAGATAAACATGTGCACAATTAGATATAATTATATCTAAAATTATGCATAATTTTACATCCGTGGCTAACCATGACAGTGCAGAATGGACATTTCACAGTTATTCCTTTTAGACGAGTGTTCGGGCGAGAGGAGAATGTGCAATAGAGAAGAGTGAGCCGCTCATACTTTGGCGAGGTAGTGGTGTTTCCTCCATCCCGGCAGCCCCTCGTACCAGATGGAAGCGAGCAGCTGCTGGCAGTGTGGATGGGCGACAAACTGGCAAGTAGAAACACACGGAGTCGATACACATGAGTTATTTGTGTGCTCAAATGATCAACTCAGTAAAAAAGGAGAAGATATAAGAAACTGTCCACTCCTTTGGGGAGAAGAGAGGACGCGGCGTGTTAAATTTGGTGGTAAATGACATATATGGGATATATATATGACTGAGTGAAATCAAATCATATAATGTTTGCGTAAATACCAGCATTATGATTGTGTATGTGAGTGGGGGGGGTAGTGGTGGTGGTGGTGGTAGTGGTGTGTGTGTGTGTGGGTGTTTGTATGTGTGTGTGTGGCGTGTGTGTGTTTGCGTGCGTGCATGTGTGCATACGTGCGTGCATGTGTGTATGTGTGCATGCATGCGTGCGTCCGTGCGAATACGTGAATGCGTGGATGCGCGCGTGCACGCACGTATGTAAACTCAAACTATAACTAATTTATGCAGTTTTCAACTGCGTAACACGTGCTGCCATCTATCCTTGTAACGGTGCATCGTCGAAGCGGCAATTGCCCAGCAAGCTCATCAATAGTTGTTTTGTCTTCTCCGCCAAGGCTGCCTATCATACTCAACTTGACGACGAGCCAAGTGCAGCTGGGTCAATCGAAGTGTCCACTGTGTCGACCTGAACACAGCTAGTTATGAAACGGCGAAAGGAAACGGATCCAGTTATCAGCTTAAGTAGTGACTAGGCTGAGCTTGGCAAACGCTCTCTTGGAGATCTTGGACACAATAGCTGCAATCCAGCGCGATTGACCGCAGTCGTTTGATACAGGCCGAACGCCACAACGAGATTTCTATCGCGTTAGCACATTGATAGCCGCTAAACGCATCTGTACGATCCTAACAGATGAAATCATTGGTGGCGGGGTCACCGGCCACACTGGTTGAACGACACAGACCATCATTTCGTGTCCTCTAAAGGTTGTGTGACATCAGAAGTCAATATTTTTCGAATTATGTAACGTTGTTACGTGTGAGGTAAGGGTGTTATGTGAACTAGGTGAGTATTTGGGATTTATTTATTGGCGTTCTGACAGCAAGGCTTTGCATCGTAGCACACGAGTCTGCACTGCGATTCTATAGAAGTCCTCCTGCTCTCGTATTGAAACTTTGTGCCATTTTGGTCACCCCGTTTAGCAGTTGGCCTCCTAAAGATACATGAAAGCCATTCTCGCCATTAAATGTGTCCACTGAAAAACGTGTAACTCTAGGTAAAGCTCTTTGTGTCTTTTTAAAATTTATTTCCATTTGGTTGATTGACCACCAATGGTCCAAGGATGCGAATGAAGATCAAATGAAGCGAGTAGACTTCGGCGCCTCGGAGGAAATGCTCTTACAATGATCTAAAGTTTGCGTATTAATATATGTATATACGTCTAAGTAAACACGAGTCTTTATACGCAATCGTATGGTCGTTCGGTTGGTCATCGTGTGTAGTTATTTGTCTCTGTCGCGTGCGGTGATTTTCCCAAACGATGTTTTCTGTTGATTTATTTGATCGCCACGTCTACGAATACTAACGATGCCGGCAAACGACCTGCCGCCGAAACTCGGGTAGATTAGATCCAATTAATTGCCGTTAGGTGACATCAATGTTTTTATACCGACGCATTTCTGTAAATTGGGTCTATCAAAAACGTCGCGACCAGCGTCACAACCGTCCAGGGATATCAAGCTCAGTCTTTCTTTCTTACTCATGCGTGATTACTTTATACTGCCATACAGCACACATAATTAATGTTTTAAAATCCACATATCATCTGTGGTGTGGGTGTGGCGATTAACTGTCACCTATTTTGGCTCGCCATTATTCAGAGTGGGGTTGAGTAAAGATTTCTCGAAAGATTGCGCAGAATAATAACGAGCCTTGAAATTCGACTTGCAATAAATATCACTGTTTGTATATTACTAGCTAGCAGCGATAACACTACAAAAATAGATTAAACAACTATCTCAATGGGATGTCCACAGGTAGAAATGGGTTTACGATGTTTGGTCACAAAACATTTGGTCTCAAGATATTTAGTCACATGACCTTTGGTCAGTCACAAGACATTTTGGTCACAAGACATTAGGTCACACGACATTTGGTAGCACGACATTTCGTTACAAACATTTGGTCATAAGGCTTCTGGTGCAACAGCTGATGAAACCAGTTAATATATGCAAAACCGAGACAAAGATGAACAGTAGGAGTGTACGTGTGACCGGATGTTGTACGACAGTTAATATATGCAAAACCGAGACAAAGATGAACAGTAGGAGTGTACGTGTGACCGGATGTTGTACGACAGTTAATATATATATACAAAACCGAGACAAAGATGAACAGTACGTGTGACCGAATGTTGTACGACAGTTAATATATACACAACCGAGACAAAGATGAACAGTAGGAGTGTAGGTGTGACCGAATGTTGTACGACAGTTAATATATACAAAACCGAGACAAAGATGAACAGTAGAAGTGTAGGTGTGACCGAATGTTGTACGACAGTTAATATATACACAACCGAGACAAAGATGAACAGTAGGAGTGTACGTGTGACCGAATGCTGTACGACAGTTAATATATACAAAACCGAGACAAAGATGAACAGTAGGAGTGTACGTGTGACCGGATGTTGTACGACAGTTAATATATACACAACCGAGACAAAGATGAACAGTAGGAGTGTACGTGTGACCGAATGTTGTACGACAGTTAATATATACAAAACCGAGATAAAGATGAACAGTAGGAGTGTAGGTGTGACCGAATGTTGTACGACAGTTAATCTATACAAAACCGAGACAAAGATGAACAGTAGGAGTGTACGTGTGACCGAATGTTGTACGACAGTTAATATATACAAAACCGAGACAAAGATGAACAGTAGGAGTGTACGTGTGACCGAATGTTGTACGACAGTTAATATATATAAAACCGAGACAAAGGTGAACAGTAGGAGTGTACGTGTGACCGAATGTTGTACGACAGTTAATATATACAAAACCGAGCAAAGATGAACAGTAGGAGTGTACGTGTGACCGAATGTTGTACGACCAGTTAATATATACAAAACCGAGACAAAGATGAACAGTAGGAGTGTACGTGTGACCGAATGTTGTACGACTGATACCAAATGTCGTGTGATCAAATGCCGTATGAATAAATGCCCGACACACGTAGAATTACGGTTTGCGTTGTACACTTTCGTAGACGCAGGATTTATTTCACAAATAACGTTTCACGACGATGACTCCCTAGCGAAGCTGGTATTGCAACAGATTAATGGAATAAATCGCTGCAGCTGATATAAAAATATGAAATATGGATAACATTCAGACGAAATACGTCGCGTGGGACCATGCCTGTATTACCTCGCGATATATATATATATATATATATATATGTTATATATATATATATATATATATATATATATATATATATATATACAGGGTATTTACGTATATAATATATATAATATTTGTTATAATATATATATATATTATAATATATATATATATGCAAATTATAAATCATTACGTATGATTTTATCTACTATACAAAATACATTATATATATAAAATTTAGTACATATAATACATACATAATGATATATAATTGTACGCATTATTCCACATGTGGCAGTACAATGGAAGCTCGTGTTACGTTTGCAGTACATGCAACCACGTAGCGGCAACATCAGATTTACTGTAATCTTTCCATCTTATCTATGGAATTATAAAAATAATATTAGTTTGAATTAGTAAGATTGATTATGTTTATAAACAAATTACCAAAGATGCTGTACAAAGATTGCTTCACGACAACCTAGCTAGCAGAATGCATCTGCAAACAAATGTCATAGTCTTATTGACAACTAAACAAGTATTAAAATTTTATATAGTCCCATATGAATTATAATTTTCTAGCCAATGTTAGGAAAACTAGTTGAACCGCACATATCGTCTTTAACAGGTTTCACTGCGTTTTAACACGGTAGTAATACCGTTTTATATTTACATACTCATATACGATAAGACTTCCGTTTCTCTTGAGAAAGAACGATGCAGCGAGTGATGCGATGATCTCAATACTTCGTTAACGCCATCAGTTGTAATAACATCTTCTAAGCGTAGTACTTAAGTACAGTACAAATCATCTTCGTTTGAATTGAAGTATAGTGTCCAAACAACATTTCGCCAACGTGTTGCATTTTAGCAAAACCAAGATGTACTAGTTGGGTCGACTCAAGCGTCGTTATTTGTGACACAGCACCACGAAATGAGTATCATTGGGCCCAAAATAACAACATTCATTGTTGTTTAAAGGTATATTCTTACATAGTGCAGTGTCTAGTCCTTGGGATTGTTCAAAGCTTACACTTGCATGTCAGGGGGGGTGCCTTGTCATACCTTTACATTCGGACAATATTTCGACATCTTTGAAAAACATTCGGCCACGCTATAATTAATGCACGAATACTCTTCGTAAATAAATATTCAGTTCAACTTCAAAAGCATATTTCGAGTATTTATTAAGAAATTTACCGTAAACTCGAGTTTCTTCAAACATAACTCAACGTTTGTTTACCTGACGTAATAGAGCCGATAGTAAGTCGTAGAAACTCGTCAAAGTCGCATTGTCAACAGCACGAGAAAACGCCCCGATGGGTACGCCGTAAATAACGATCTTCTGCTTTTTGAAGCGTATCAATGAATATGGTACGGCCGATTGCACGATTGATCGTGAATTTACAGTCATGCTGCAACTACGGTGGTTTCCTGGTTTAAAGTGTTATACATACATCAAGAAGTGATTGTTTATTTTAGTAGTTCCACTTTCGTGACAAGCATAGCAAATACGTATTACCAAAAAAACTAAACTAAACACGTCACCAATAATAGGCGCAATAATCTGTGTAACTGCCCTCTATGGATGCTTAAAGATCTGTCATTGTATTTCGTATTGTGGACACGTACGGTGATCAACGGACGGTTTCACTAACATTCTTGTGATCTCATGAGATCAATTTCCCTCCTTATTAATAGTGATGTTTTATGTTGACAACTGTCACCAATAGGGCGAGCCACCGGGACACTTCCGTCGGTGTGTCACAGAAATAATGTCCTCGGTGACACGGAAGCATCGTTTTGCTTTTTGAAAGATAAATTTAACAATGGATTTTATTTAATGATGGCTATATTCCTTACGAGCTCATTAACTTGCTGAAGCAGATTCCGCTATAGGAGTTGGTTTGTTCGTTAACTTCGTCGAGAAGTGTGGTACGCGCTAAGCCCCGACACCGCAGTTGCTGGAAACGATGCGATTTCACAACTGAGTGTCACACAGAGAAATTTACACTACAAGTATGAGTTATTGAACGCGCGCGTGCGTGCCTGCGTACAATTTTGCATCGTAGTTGTAAATTCATAGACTGATCGTGTGTCGTGCCAGTCCGCTGTGAACACTCTCTCTGCTGATTCACGACTTCTCTGATTACAGGCGCTTTGTAATTGCTGCTGTCGTAATGGCGCTGGCATCGAACGTATACACAATGTCTGTATCGATATTTCTAACCTTAGTTGTCGATGACGACGTGGATGGAGAAGGCAGGTAGAAGGGGCGGGATTGCAGAGATACGTGCAGAGGGGATAAGTAAATGGCACACTGGCGTCGGAACGTGGTGAATATTGGGGGCAGGGGGGCTGAGGCTATCCCAAAAGGTGGGGGGGCTGAGGCTATCCCAAAACCTCGATTTCCACCCTCTCTTGAGGCTCACTAAAACACCCACATTGAGGTTCTAAAAAACCTTCAATTTCCATCCCATTGAGACTCGCTAAAATACACACAATATTGGGGACTGAGTCTCTCCGAAAACTTCGATTTCCACCCTCCCTTGAGGCTTACCAAGACATTCACCTTGAGGGTCTCCGAAACCTAAATTTGCACCCCTTCAGGCTCTCCCAAAACCCTCTTTTAGGCTCTCCACAAACATAAATTTGCACCCCCTTACAAGGCTGACCAAAAAATCTCCAATTGCACCCCAAAATGCGCCACCCATCCCTTAATATTGGATGGGCTAATTCTATCTTCACTCCCAACATAAATTATTACGGAGGACTAAGCATAGCCCCCACCCCCGGTTACGACGTGTGTGTAGCAAAAGGAAAGGGATAATAATAATAATAAATAACTTCTTACGCGCCAATATCCTCAGACAATCTGAGCTCAGTGGCGCACCAAAACCAAAGGATTAAGCATTCTCGTACTCGTGTGATAGGCGAAGTCGTCAACAAATGGATGGATGTGCTAGGAAGCTAGGGAGGATAGGCGATATTGATAAGATTTAGATTTTGAGGTGACGACGAAATATAACAATGTTTTTTGCTGATTTAACATTAACGGGATAAGTGTGAAGCTGTAGATAAAGAGTGAGGTGTGTGTGTGCGCTCGCGCGCGTGTGTGCGTGCGTGTATGTATGTGTGTGTGTTGTGTGTCGTGTGTCGTGTGTGTGTGTGTGTGTGTGTGTGTGTGTGTGTGTGTGTGTGTGTGTGTGTGTGCGTGGGTGGGTGGGTGTGTGTGTGAGAGAGAGAGAGAGAGAGAGAGAGAGAGAGAGAGAGAGGAGAGAGAGAGAGAGAGAGAGAGAGAGAGAGAGAGAGAGAGAGAGAGAGAGAGAGAGAGAGAGAGAGAGAGAGAGAAGAGAGAGAGAGAGAGAGAGAGAGAGAGAGAGAGAGAGAGAGAGAGAGTGAGTGTGCGTGTGTGCATGCATGGTTGTGTGTGTGTTTGTGTGTGTTGTGTGTCGCGTGCGTTTGCGTGTGGAAGTGTGTTTGCGTGTGTGTGTGTGTGTGTGTGTGTGTGTGTGTGTGTGTGTGTGTGTGTGTGTGTGTGTGCGTGCGTGTGTATTGTGTGTTGTTGTGTTTGTGTGTGTTTGTGTGTGTGTGTGTGTTTGTGTGTGTGTCTGTGTGTGTCTGTGTGTGTCTGTGTGTGTCTATGTGTGTCTGTGTGTGTCTGTGTGTGTCTGTGTGTGTCTGTGTGTGTCTGTGTTTGTCTGTGTTTGTCTGTGTTTGTTTGTGTGTGTGTCATGCGTGTCTGCGTGCGTGCGTGCGTGCGTGCGTGTGTGTGTGTGTGTGTGACTGAATGTTTGTGTGGGAGAGAGAGAGAGAGAGAGAGAGAGAGAGAGAGAGAGAGAGAGAGAGAGAGAGAGAGAGAGAGAGAGAGAGAGAGAGAGAGAGAGAGAGAGAGAGAGAGAGAGAGAGAGAGAGAGAGAGAGAGAGAGAGAGAGAGAGAGAGAGAGAGAGAGAGAGAGAGAGAGAGAGAGAGAGAGAGAGAGAGAGAGAGAGAGAGAGAGAGAGAGAGAGAGAGAGAGAGAGAGAGAGAGAGAGAGAGAGAGAGAGAGAGAGAGAGAGAGAGAGAGAGAGAGAGACAGATACAGAGACACAGACACAGAGAGAGAGAGAGAGTTTGTGTGTGAGTGTGCATGTTTGTGTGCGCGTGTGCGCGCTTGTGTGTTTGTGTGTGTTGTGTGTGTTTGTGTGTGTATTTAAAGAGAGAGAGAGAAACATTGTGTAAGTGGGAGAGAGACGGGGAAGAGGGAGAAAAACGAGAGAGTAATTCACAACGTTCTTAAAATCCTCGATCGATTGTGCTTAAGATAAACTATTAATAAATGTATACACTATTTTCTTGACCATCTTCTAAGTAACATACCGTCGCTGTCACCACCATGCAACCATCCACCAACCGCTCTCCCTCCGTCGTGTCTGTCGACCCTCACCTGTTTCTGTTCATACTTGAGCGCTAGTTTCAGCCGCGACAACATCAACGACGACGACGACGACTCGTTTTCGTAATCCTCGTCATCGCTGTCACACCCTCTGTTGATGACAGCGATCACCTCCTCATTGCTCCGACACTGCTCCAGCAGGTCGCAGGCGTAGCGCTTGCACTGGTTGCTCAGGCCGGCATAGATATCCTTAAACTCGTCCTCCTGCACAGAGAGACAACGACGTGAAAGTGAAAGTACTAAGTTGGTCGAATGGCACCTTCATAGAAACGTGTCATCAAGATTGCATTCATTTACACACTCACACGCGACGCGTATATAAACACGTACGCACTCGCGCTTACACATATACACAAATATGTATATGTATAGTCACCTACTCACTTTCTCCCCTATCTGAGTTTCTGCCTCATTATGATTATATAGCTGGATCTCATATTAAATACATCTTTAGTCAGATATATCGGACACAGAGCAAAGTACGTCTACAAAGTTGCAACAAAGTTATTTGTATCCAATTAAAACAGGTCTTTAACATATATTTTGATAGTGAACGCAGACCACGTGACTACAGTGCACCATATCGGTGACGGTGATGTAAACAACCGTAATATTAAAATTTATCGGGCGAAATTGTAAGCAACTATTCACCCTAATCACAACACGAAAGTTAACGAACAGCCCGTGGAGTTTATACAGTGAATGTGTTGCGATTTGTCGCACAGTGATGGTTTTGAACACGACGAGGCAGAAACCGAGTGCCTCCGTTTGGCGCGTGAAGTGATTATCGTCTTACGTATATATTGTAAGTATTTCACTAAAACAACTTATTTGACACTTCGTTTGCATGCCATTGATGAAATAAGTGGTTCTGATTAATAATATTGATACGTTGCTGGACGATTTCAAAAATTGTTGGTGACAACTGCATATTATGCTTGTGTAAGGCAGAAACCGAGTGGTCCAGTATATGTTTTTATGTGGAGCGCAGTGGAGCAGTGGTAGGAGCTTCGAACTCTCGATCGAGAGAACCCGGGTTCGAATCCTGTGCTGCGGTACCGAACCATGGGCAGGTTCGCTCACTCTACGTTGGTCCAGTTCACTCAGCAGTATGAATGAGTACCTGGCTATAGCCAGTGGTGGATATTTGTGTACGAATAGTCTTCGCGCATTAATTGCAGCGTGTTTGATTGAACAGGTCTGCCAGGGAGTAAAGTATAAAGCGCTTTGAGCAGTCCTGAGAAATGGATACTGCGCTATATAAGAACTTACCTTTTTATATATGCATGCTTGTACGCATGCATTTATGCATGCAAACCTATGCATGTATGTATGTATGTGTGTGTGTGGGTGTGTGGGTGTGTGGGTGTGTGGGTGTGTGTGTGTGTGTGTGTGTGTGTGTGTGTGTGTGTGTGTGTGTGTGTGTGTGTGTGTGTGTGTGTGTGTGTGTGTGTGTGTGTGTGTGTGTGTGTGTGTGTGTGTGTGTGTGTGTGTGTGTGTGTGTGTGTGTGTGTGTGTGTGTGTGTGTGTATGTATGTACGTATGTATGTATTACACACACGACCACTGTCAATTAATAACTTTGAAGGTTTAGTAAATTGAGGCAGCGGTTGTGAAGTAGCTGTGATCCCATTTATTTAGGTTTATGGCTGACGCATTAACTAAATGGAAGTGTTAAAGGTTATATGCCACTCCATACATCCTTTCTATGGCCAACGTCAACTTTTGTAGTCGTAATCCTAAACTTAATCTAAATGCAGATGTGCTGCCAGAATAGTTTACAATCGGTGGTGTATTGTCTATTATCTTCAGCTTAGATAAGCACACGAGCGCATTTAAACACACATACATACACAGACAGAGACACAGCCACCGCCACCGCCACCGCCACCGCCACCGCCACAGACACAGACACAGACCCGCACAAACACGTTAATTGCTCATACAGTTTCATTATTCAAAATATAACATTCCGCGTAAATGTATATTTGTCTATCGCGCTATTTGCGACTGGCTAATAAGCACAACATGGTGATAGCTAAGCCATATCAACCAACTATAGTGTATATGCTAGCCTATCCCGTCCACTTTCAAAACGATCTCGTTCGTGCCCTGCTATTTTTGGCTAGGTAATTGTAGTTCCATGCATTCAACAAGTATGGCTAATTGCAAACGAGTATTTCGCATCGCCTCTGTTGGTTGTCACAATGGTTCGAGGTAATCTTGGAGTACACTTTAAGGAAGATATACGAGCAAATATGTTTAATTACTAAATCCTGCAGCTAATGACGAATGCTACAAAGTCGCTTCATGATGGTGTTATCCTGAGAAAGTTGGCACCGTTCTATGTGTTCTCATATTAAAATGTAGTACGCTGTATCGTAGGTTCCTAGAATTGACAAGGTTAGTCATTCTCATTCTGGTATATTGTATTGACCCCAGTCCAGACCATTAAACATGAATTAATATAAGGTAAACGTAATTAATTGTTTTGATAGTTTTGGTTTACATTTATTGATAGTTTTAATGTTTTTTAGAAAATGCATTTTAAATGTTTTCATAACGTTTCCAGTCCAACGTTTTATCTAGATTTAATCAAAGTAGTTACATCCCTAAGCTCTCTCTATAGTTATACTGTATTATTAGTCTCACATTTATAATAATACAAATATATTAATAAGCATAACACTAAATATAATAATTATACTAGCACTATGATAACTGACCAATACTAATAAACATCATATATAATAATACCAAAGAAAAGAGATTGGAATGCAATGCAGCATAATGTGGATTGGCGAGAAGCCGGCCGAGACGGGCAGGCAGAGATGGGCAGGCAGAGACGGGCAGGCAGAGATGGGCAGGCAGAGATGGGCAGGCAGAGATGGGCAGGCCACTTGAAAAGGATGGATGCGAGGGAAGAGGCGAAAAAACATAAATGACACAGAAAAAAGGTAAGGTCACAGTTGAGATGGGAGGACGGCGTGAGAAGGGGCAGGAGTGGATCGGGAAAAGATGGAGACAGGGGCCGTGGATAGAACAAAACACATCGAATGGTTAGGCATGTTGTACGCATGTCCAGGGAACTAGGAAGAGAACAACACAATCAGAAATATAATAATAATGATTTACAGCATTTCTCTGCGCCATAAATCTGGCAATTACTACCATTCAGATGCGCATTACAATCCTAAAAACATGGCATGTAGCTATTAAGATTATTAAATAAGATATATAAATAAATAAATAAAATAAATAAATAAAAGCATTAAAATATATATACATCTACATATCAATAGTAAATAGATGACGATAGTAATAATACTAATACTAATTAAAACGACAAACACCTCCAGTGCTAGGATCTGAAGCTCCCGCGACATCTTGAAGGCCGTCAAGACGGGGTCGGCACTCGTGAGGGACATCCAGGCGGGACTGGCGAGGGCCCGGTAGCAGTGGATGCGGAGGAGAGAGTGTCGCAGACTGTCTTCCTTCATCTGGCGTTTACACGTCGGGCACGAGCATGTGAGAGCGTGCGGCCTCTCGATGCGCGCGCCCCGGTCCAGCAACAGCTGTAGAGATGGGGAGACGTTTTGGTACGTGTGTGTGTATGTGTGTGCGTGTGTGCGTGTGTGCGTGCGTGACAAAACATCGTCCCATTATTTTTTTATTTCATTGTGCATGTGTGCTAGGGTATGAAAGCATGCGCGCGTGCGTACTTCCACACACCAATGATTGTGCATGTTAGGGAGGACAATTACCAGAACTTCTCCTCGTTCTGTATACGTTACATTCAATGTGGCTGGCCAACCAATGCAGTGTATATACTCAATCACGTGGTCGTTGTCATGAAATCGATGTTGGCCGCCGAAAAAGGTAAGTTGATTTGGCAGTGACGCAGCAGGAAACAAACGGGACTATTTCTAGCACTTTCTTCGTGAAAGCAGCCCAGTTACTTAAAATAGAACAAACGAAGATCTGCCTTTGGACGTGTCTGAGGGCCAACAGTTGAGCAATACGTCTTCACTTGTTTTATGCCCGCGCTGATGGTGAGCTTGTTGAATATACACATTCATACGCATACGCGCGCACACACACACACAACTGTCCGCTCACACATACGTTCATACGCAGGGATCTGACATTGTAGCTTTACTGAGATTGACAGAGTTTTGATATAACATAAGACCATCATGTAGCAATCAGTGCTTGGTACAGCAAGTCAGGGTAGACAATTGCTTTCTGTCTGGTTGACGGAAGATGTAGGACTGGACCATGAGTGAGAGTGTGAGTGCATTTCCTTGCAAAATGTTAAAACAATAAACATCGGACGCCATAACTTCATTAAAATGGATTGTCAACTGTTAACGTCCGAGTTAGCTGATGATCGATCCAGGCTGAGCGCTTTGACAGTTTCGTGCACGTATAGACGCGGGTAACAAAGTAAACCGTGTGGCTTCCGGCACTTACACAAATTAGAGGTTGTTTGTAACACGGGGAGCATGCACCTATAAACGCGCCCCCCCCCCCCACACACACACCACCCTTCATACAAACCTGCAGAATCTCGAACTGGTTGCACTGTGCCGCGAGGATGATGGGCGATATATCGGGTGAGTAGTCGTCGCTCTCCTGGTCGCCTACCGGCTTCAATTTCGACCACTGGCAGCTGAGCATGTCGCGGTTGATGCTCGGGTGGTTGATGAGAAGCTCGACGATGCGGTAGACGCCTTCTTTGATGGCGTACAGGATGGCGTTGCCGATCTTGATGTCATCGTGTCGCAGTAGG
>OZ023215.1:31358881-31426381 GCA_963995525.1 Escarpia spicata
CCCCATGACCGTCGCTTCGAGGAAGACCCGCTCCTGCGGTGCGATCTGCTGCCCCTCCTTTAACGGCCCCGGCCGCATTCGCGCCGACACGGACGGCTGACGACAACAATTATTCCTCATTGTAACGCTGTGGTTCTGCATATTCGTGCGCGGCCCGAGCACGGGTGTCAGTTGGCACGCTTACTGGCGTCCATCTATAAAATACGCGACACGTTGTGAAGTGCAAACAATTAATCGCTACTGTGCGCGGTGCAATGTTGTCAAACGCTTTACTGTGGGCAGTAAGTACTATGCCACTTTCCCATACACGTCATCATGTGCAGTATATTTTCTTCACTACTATTACTACACGTTGTACAACACGCCTATGTCTTGGTAAGCAACACTGTGATAACATTAATGTTTACTATTAATACTTATTATGCACATGCTATATTGAAAGAAGTACCTAATAAGCAATACGCTTCTACTGTATCCTTTTCCATTTGAAATTCTGAAAATTATAATAAATACTATGTGCATATGTTGAAGGCACTGTTTTTCATTAGGAAGTAAAGAAATGCTATGAATTGAATACGTTATTATGTTCAATGCAACTTTCTTACAAGCCAAGGGCAGTGTCACGTTTTTGTTCACTTTCATTTCCTTACACACGCTACTAAGTGCCGTGGCACTGTTTTCTTTCCCTACTACGTTCAGTAACACATGTAAGTAGGAGGCAGTACACAAAGTATCGTATATTTTGAAATTGTACGGTATCACATATGTGCATAAATAAATATGTACAGTACTATTTCTTCACTCGCGCAACATGTATAGTGGCATTTCTTCATACACGTTTTTTTATGCGCGGTGCAATTTCATCTCATATGCTACAATATCCAACGACACGTCTTCCCATGCGTCACGAGGTGCAGTGCCACACGGGTACGTACATTTCCATGTGCTGTATTACGTCCATACATGCGGTGCTATGTTCAGTGACACTTCTTCAAATAGGTACATATGTATATGAACACGCGCGCGCACGCATACACCACACGCACACAATCACACTTACATACACGCTCAAAAACACGCACGCATGTAAACACGCTCACAAACTCGCATGCGCGCGTGCACGCACGCACACGTACGCACACACACGCATACGCGCGCGTGTTGGTACGCACACAAGCTGGCAAACATGCACTACGTGTAGTGTCATTTCTTCTAACACGATACTATGTACAGTGCCACTTGTTCCCGGAAGGCAGAGCTAAATGCAGTACGTTTGCAACTTCAATCAATATACGCGTGACAGTTAAACTGACTGCGAGAGAGCGTCCATGGGGGAAGACATTCTGAAATTGTAAACACCCACAGCCTTTCAACACATGCATGTCATTGCGCCTTGTAGACACAGCGTTCTCAATGAATTTATCCATTGTTTAAACGGAAATGCAGCAAGCTTACTCTTCCGTGAAAACCTGATAAGGAATGACGATTTACTGATTTACAGTTGGCCAGCACTGATTTGGTTAAATTTTGAGTTTATGTGATACGCATAAACGAAAACTCCGTTCAAACAGAGACACTGATTCATGGTAACTCCATACTTCCAGCTGCGCGCAAAAATATGGTTGAACATGAATTATTTATTTTCCGTCTGTAATTTTGTTTAACTGTTCACGCGTGTGTGTAATGATGAAACGGTGATAACTGTGCATATTACACATTACACGCGCATGCCCGCTCGCCTGCAATTTTTAAAATAGTTGGTGCATTTCTGTAGCCACTAGAACTTAATGCCTTAATGACAACACATTGTCCTGGGCTCTAAGTACAATGATCTACACTCGCTAATATCCCATCGATTTGGAAAGCTTTTAGCTTTTATGATCGTCACAACATTAAAATGTTCATTGCTACGTGTAAATGTTATTTGCTGAATATCATATCGTGTGCAGGCCTCAGAAATGGATATTAAACTACTTCAGCAACCAACATTTTCCTCTCAAACGAAACTTTGAATTCGAACCAATCTTACCGTTAGAGCATATGTCACTTTCAGTTAAACGTCTGCAGATCTCTGTTTTAATGGGGAAGTCTGAACTGTTTTTGTTTCTTTTCAAGTTGTACAGTACGTGACGTCAGACTGTTTTGCCAAACAACAGGTGCGACGTGTATTGCTCGAGCCTACTTACATGCATAAACCACGCTGAAGACATATGGTCGCAATATGCACGGGCAATGACGCCACGAAATCCAGCAGCTTACGTCGACGTACAATACCCTGGGAAACGCGCATCTAATAACGCGTTGTCATTTTACCGAGTCACGACCTGATCACAGACCATCGATTGCTGATGAATATATTCAAATTGTTGTTCGCCACTTAAAGGTGCTAGGTTATAATTGCATCACTTGACCGACGGCACGAGTACAATCGACGACGCGTCCGTATTCGACGTCTGTCTAACGGTGACGCAGCTGCACTAATTAGCAAAATAACAGTGGGAGTTTTTCTGAGGAGGCTGGTAATTTTTTCGTAATCCCACTGGCTCAAGCGGTTGTCATTACTCCTCTGGTCGACGTCATCTGCTCCTGCCGTTGAACCGCTTCCGTGCCGGGCTCGTTATCTTCACAGCCGATGTCAGCTTCGTTTCTCCGATGATTAATAATAATAATAAGATAACTTCTGCTGCGCCTAAATCCTTGGAAACCAAGCTCAGAGGCGCATCAAAACAAAAGGATTGGTCAATCTCAAAATCCATAAGCAGTATTCCAGTTGTCAACAGATGGGTCAAGGCGCTAGGGAGCTACGGTGGATAAGCAAGGTTGCAAAGATAAGTTTTTAAATGACGACGGAATTTTGTAATATTTTTAACTGATCTAACACTAAGAGGGAGCATATTCCAAAGAGTTGGTGCAGCAACAGAAACGTTCGTCTGCTCTCTATCCTCTGCCGAACACTAGCGTGTATCTGAGGGGGGTCATATTCCCCCGTTTGGCGTAATTTTGTTTTGTTAATTTTCAATATATATATTTCATTATGGATGGAAAACAGAAGAGGGTGGCAGAAGAAGACGGAGACTAAAGCTGAGATGGAATGACACCGTGAAACGGGACCTTGGGAGGGCGGGTGTGAACAACCATGAATGGAAGGACGTTGTGGAGGACCGGGAGAGATGCAGAGCGTTAATAAGAAAAGTGGAAGAAACTATCAATTAAGTGACGTAGACCCTCTCTGGAACACTATATATATATATATATATATATATATATATATATATATATATATATATACATACAGTTTGCGTCTTCTTCTTCGTTGCATTCTTCGTATTCTGCACAAGTTTGCCTTCGTAACGTTACTGTTTATTGCTGAGAATCACAACTACTATTGTCGTGTTTATTATGCAGACGCCGAGTTCCTACACGATGTCCAATCCGTGGGACCGTTCAAAGGGCTTTAAGCTAAGCTCATGTAACTGCAAAACAATTTTCTTTAAACTTTTTAAACTTTTTAACCCCTTCTAACTTTTTTAAATTATATTTTAAACCATTTAACTTTTCTTTTTAAATCCATGTGCACCCCTACAACACGTGTGGAGTTATTTATTGACTGCCGGGGTTTCCACAAGAACCTGAAGAAGATAAAGAACTTTCACTCCCTGAAATACCTATTCATTCTCACCCAACGTCTACGAAGAATGTAGCCACGGCAACATTACTGCGTGAAGTATACTCGTTCATTTATATATATCTATCAACCGTTACTCAGTGTTCGATCGAACAGGTCTGCCAATGAGTTAAGTGTAAAGCACGTTGACTTTGAGCATTCTTAAGGATTGGATATCGCGTTATATATGAACTTATTTACCTTTTTGTTATCTTCATACATTAATACACTGCCTCCAGTTGCAACTGGCATTAAGATTCCTTCTCCACTGCCTCCCCTTTCGTTCCCTCTTCTGTCAACCCCCCCCCCCCCAACAACTCCACGAAGCGCCCTGTGAATATTCATTGTATATGCGCTTACATCCTCGCATGTAGGGGGCCTAATTGACTACACTGCCACTGGCAGAAATCCTACGCAATGTACCGAAGTTGGCGAAATCAGTCTTTAGTTTAATCTAGTAGCTGACTGCGCTGGTGGTCGCAATAGTAACCGTGAGAACCATATCAACGGACGGCTCCAGACAATCCCAATATAGGGCTCTGATTACCTGTCCGCCCATTCACGTGGTGCGTTTTGTTATAATTACTTCTACTTCCCGAACATTACATGTAACATCAGCCACGATTGGCTAAAACCCAAACAACTTATTCTAAAATGACAACGCAATGATTGGATCATGGCCTCAGTTGTTCTCCAGTATTTGGTGAGTAAGACCTGCCAGGGTTACTGAGAATGTACAGTAATTAACACCTCATTAAAATCGAGCTCCTACACTGCCTAACAAATTAGGGACTACGCAATGAATATATATTTTTTGGTGGAAAAACTGCGAAATTTGTGTAAATTGTAGTTCTGTAAAATCGTACGGAGTCTCGGATAAAGCGATCTCAATCCAAACAAAACCAAATACAGTCATATTAATCCGGTTGTTAATGACAATATGTACACTTTAAACGGTAATCAAACTGAGAACGTAGAGGACTTTAAATATCTAGGTTCACTCGCTAACTCACAACATGGCATTCAAAGTAAAACTTGGGTAACAGTTCACTCACGCGCAGGACAACGTATGGAAACGTCCCATACACAGACACACCAAACAAAATGTCTCCAGGACCACGGTTGAGCCGATGCTCATATATGGCTGTGAATCATACACAAGACTCACGACACGAAGCAGTCAAAACGTTCCACTTATATATGTTTTTGTCAGCATTCTGACGTCGTTTCATGTTTTGTTGATGGGGTCGACTGTCTGGCGCCAGTTCATTCTCGGTCGTCCGCTCTTTCTCTGACCAGTTGGTATCCACTATTGTGCCGTTTGGACATTCTAGTAGATGGGAGCCTCGTGACACGGCCAGGCCAGCTCAGCTCATTCGTCTTGTGCAAATAGTTGAGGATGCCAGAGGTTGTCCTGATCGAATCCGGACTTTTTTTGTAACATGGTCGCTCCAGTCAATGTCCAAGATCTTTCGACAGCGTCTACTGTCGTTTCGAACCTTGAGTTTGTTTTCTTGGCTTGTGTTGAGTTGTCATACACAAGACTACTATGCAACATCCAACATTTGTCCTGGCGCGATCACACCATCACCTGTTCTGCACCCGCCCACGGATTTGCTCCATCGCGAGACAACGCCGTCTTCGTGCTTCAGGTCTTGTGATGCGCCATAACGAAGTAGCCAACATAGTGCTACGATGTGAGACATATGACACTCCGACAAGTGATGACCCAAATACAACTCGTTGAGAAGAACTCCAGGACAAATATGGCTAATCTAATAAACGCCATAACAAACTGAAAACACTGGAAGTAACTTAACTTGTCATCATGTCAAAACTACGATATCCCTTTATGAACACATAAACACGCATGCACGCACGCACGCACGCACGCACACACACACACGCACGCACACACGCACACACACACACACAAACACACACACACATACACACACACACACACTGTTGTTAATACTGTAATACATACGTTGAAAGTATATTGCCCGCCAAATTTCCAGAAGCAGTGTTCGCAATTTGAAAGTACTGATCCGTGTGACGGCCTGACTTTTCGGGGAATAACTATTTTTATAGCAACAATCCCATCAGCTGATCGTAAAAACTGGCCGTTCGAAGAAGCAAACATTTGATCGTTCTGACATTTTTATTGCAACACCGGGCGCACACGAAGGGCGCACGCTCAGAATAACGTCTGCCTGACACCCGCGTCCGAATCATATTACGCTGTCGTTTCGAACCTTGAGTTGGTTCACTCTACGTTGCTCTAGTTCACTCAGCTGTATGAATGAGTACCTGACAATAGGCAGTGGTGGATACTTGTGTACGAATAGTTTTTGCGCATTCATCGCAGCGTGGTTGAATCCTTCCCAGAGAAATCGAGATGGTGTTCGATTGACCAGGACTGCCAGAGAGGAAAGTTTAAAACGCTTTGAGCAATCCCAACGACTGGACACTGTACGTACGTACCTGTTACTACCAGTTAATTGTACAACTGAGGATGTTTTCTGCAACAACGTTGTGTTTGGCAACTATGTAGTTTGTAAAACGGGATGTAGCAACTTTGCCGTCGGACCAGTACCTTTGGGTAGTTGCTGGTCCGGCTAACCAGTATCTTTTTGGGTCAAAGTAAAACACAAACAAGATCGATCTGGAAAAAGCCGTCCATGTGTTCTTCGGCCACATCAGAGATAGAACTATGTGCCTTTTTGAAATGTTATGTGCCCCCAAATCAGTTGATTAAAATGTTATTAATTAATTTGTATGACAATATGATCACAATAGCCTGGTAAATGTGAACATTATGTTTTAATAATAAGCATGTAATCATGTTATTATTTAACGTGTTTGAATTATATTCAAGATTGCCTGCTTGACATATTTCTAATATATAACTATCAATATATCAACATGCTCAGAAATGTTTTTTAATCTCTAACATTATAAAACTAGATATATTCTGGGTAGGTGTGCCCCATTTTTTGTGGACTTGTCATGCTACTACAGTCTACTGCACCAAGGATGGGGAGATTCTAACTTAGAAATACGATGCAGCAGTTTGTGAAGTTGAGGGACAACGATTCACATACGAGAGAGCACCACTTAACAATAGTAAAAGAACCATCTTGATTAAACGTAAAAAAATCATTTGTATACCTATGAACAGATGTATGGAATAGCCTCACACAGGCTGTGGTTGAGACTCCATAGGTGCAGTCTTTTGAGAGGAAATAAAGTTATAAGTTGTGGAAAAATCATTCAAATACATTAGCCCAATTAAATTATGCTATACAGTAAGACTAATACATGTAAAACTAGAACGTAGCATTGTCTTTCTTTCAAAGTCTATGGTCCAAGGTGATGGGGGCATTTGTAATGAATATACTGTTTGTGAATCTTTGTGACAGAGGAATGATTTATTAACATGCTTTTAACAATGTTTATTTTTCGCTTATAATGTATTCCAATTGGAATATTTAGCAAATATACATGAATTTAGAAACGTGCATATAGTGTAGATGTACGGATAGACATTATTTTGTATAGATATGAATGGATTGCACTTTGTACGGCAAGACTTGTAAGTTAACGATGGGCGATAATATGGTGTCAGCGGCAACATGCTGTTCACGGTGCTCGTCTAAAGCTTATAAACAATGTCAACGACAGGCAAAGGGTAGGCAAGGCACAAGGGCATTGATTAGACTGTTCTCAGTGTTCAGTCATTAACGTGAGATGTGATTGAAATAACTCCATTCTGATTCAGGCCATTGTTCAGTTAGTTGTCTGCGCGGCCGTTGTCTGTGTTCGCGCGCAGACTGTCTGGAGCAAACCGGAGCGCTATTTGGGCCCCAAAAAATACACTAAGACGCAGTATGGACGCTATGGCAAACTATGTTAACGCGGTAATAACTGTCACTTGTTTTGTATGACTATGGTCAATTAACTTTAGAGGCAGTAAATGTGTTTGGAGTACCATATTATCGTTCAGTTCACCGTGGTTTGTTGTTCTCCAAGCTGTTTTAGAACTGTACAACATTCGTGAATTTTATTCAGTTCAACATCTAACAGTGTATGACATTTACATATCATACACACTGACTTTGGCTGGCACCTTAATAAGCTTCATACACTGCGTATAAACCGCGCGGCCTGCACACTAACTGTAGCTTCGACGGCGTTCTAGGTGCCGCGTCGTCGTAGCGCCCCTTGTTGCAGATACGGGAACACATTTTCGTGCCCCGCCGTCGAATTTGCAAAAACCTAAAATAGAGATTTCTATAGAACACTATTCACATAAATTGTTCAGATACATTGGACATAACATTAATCACTTTCACACTACTTTCAATATTTTTTACGCTGATGCAGTCACGTATGTTGGTTAGGCCTACTTGCTTGACAAAAATCTTTCCGTTCTACTTTTACTTCTACTACTTATACTTCAAGTACTTTTGGAAAGTAGTTTTACTTTTTACTCAAGCAGTCTTTTAGAAGGTATTTTTACTTCTAATCAAGTAGTTCTCAGGTGAATTACTTTTACTTCTACTCAAGTACAAAATTAAAGTAATTCAGTCACCACTGTTTTTCAGACACGTTTTTATATGCGTCTGTTGGGCACATGCGGCTAAAGAGTATGCGGCATTCCAGCATACAACGCGTCATTGACGCGTTTCCGTAGCCCAAGGGATCCCTGTTCATCATACCCATCTTGTACTTGGTAATCTCCTCATGCTAATATCCAGTTTTTCATTTGATTTTTCTATTAACACAACATCATCTCTGAGGATCAGTTTGATGTCCCTTCTTTGGCAACGCATCTTTCTGGCGTAACCAAGCTCGACGATAAAGAAAAGCGCCCTGACTGTCGGATCATGTTGCTATCAAACCTTCACTAGGAATGTTCCCACTGATGACGCGTTATTTGAAGTCTAATTACATTATCTCTACGCTACGGTCGTAAGCCCAGTTTTATGTTAACAAACTGCAATGGCCTGGCTGACCATAACTGCAGAAATGATGAATTTGGGAGCGATACATTCCATCCTCTGCGTAAACACCATTTCACGATCGCAAACTCGAGCCAACGGCAGCCATCTAGTACTTCCGTTTGCACTTTGCAGACCACGAGTCTGGGTATGCGTATCTAATGTGATATTGTAACAACAGTCAGCAAAAACAAGTTCTACTCGTCGGCGGAGATGGTGGCGATGGTGGCGATGGTGATGATGGAGGCGATGGAAGCGATGGTGGCGATGGTATCGATGATGGCAACGGTGGCCATGGTGGCGATGGAGGCAATGGTGGCGATGGTGCCAATGGTAGCGATGTTTGCGATGGTGGCGATAGTGGCAATAGAGGCGATGGTGGCGACCGTGGCGATGGTGGCAGAGGAGATGATGGTGGTTATGGAAGAATGGTGGTGTTGGTGGCGATTGTGGCAGAGGAGGTGATGGCGGCTATAGTAAAATGGTGGCGTTGATGGTGATTGTGGCGATTGAGTCGATGGTGGCGATGGTGGAGATGGTGGCGATGGAGACGATGGTGGCGATAGGGACGACGGCGACAATGGTGTCGGTGACACAAGAACGTAATCATTCTTACGGAGAATTATAAATGAATGGAGCAACATTAATTATCTACTGATTGTGTAAATGCTAGCAGTTCAAATATGTTTAAAAACAATGAAAATTTAATCAATCTTTCCAACGTCTTATGACAAGAGCAGTACAGCAGCATAACATTATAAATCATATTATTAAATTTACATTAAATAGTCACACACATATACATTTATAAACAGTATTAATTATAAGTTGGGAGAGTTGAAATATATACTTATGCTACCCCCATATTTTCCATTGCTATATATTTTAGAAAACATACAAGACACATTGTTGCTGGTGGTTCGTTAATTGCATTAAATACATTTTGGACTCTTGATTTAAGCGAAAGACTTCGTTGTCCGATTGTCACCTGAGTATTTTCTCCATCATGAACCAACGTCATAACATCGGAAAGGCTGATGTCCCTCACGGTGCCTTCTATGATTTATATATGCATAAATTACATCAATGCACACCAAAACAACAACATTAATAATAATAATGTGTCTAAACAATCAAATCATGTCTTTTATTTTGTGATAACTACAATGGCTGAAAAACCAAAAAGATGTTTCAAAATAGTTTTCAATGTTAAAAAATTGGAATAAAATATAATTTTTAGATAACGACGAAATAGTATATATATATACATATATACTATTTCACACACACACACACACACACACACACACACACACACACACACACACACACACACACACACACACACACACACACACACACACACACACACACACACACACACACACACACACACACACACACACACACACACACACACACACACACACACACACACACACACACACACACATATATATAATATGTGTGTGTGTGTGTGTGTGTGTGTGTGTGTGTGTGTGTGTGTGTGTGTGTGTGTGTGTGTGTGTGTGTGTCCATAACGCTGAACATGTCGCAGATACATTGGATATGTTCAAACACACCCATAGACTACTGCGTTCAAGTTGTATGCCAAAGAATGCACAGTGAGTCGTTTTCTAATTTGCTGCCAAGTTCTGAAATTCACCCACGAGATATTACCGAGAAAATTGGACGACTCCATCCATATATTAAGAACCAGACAACGCTGAAGCTATCCAAGAACCCGGCTTACACAGCTACTGGGAAGACGATGTGCATGTTGGATAGATGATCTACGCGAATCCCGTCAATCTCGCTTAAATCATACGAAGATATGAACCAAGCGGGGTCGACTGTCCACGTCTACGACGGTCAACGCAACCCAGACATCTCCGTGGGCTAATGCATTCATACTGGCTCCCCTGCCGTGTACACTCCACGAGTAGACAGTGCAGTCTGAACGACCAAAACATCGCTAATTCGTTCACGTTGATGTGCGTTCTGCTATGAAGAACATTTTAGTCGTCGGCTTTGCATTCTTTAGCTCCACTCGAAACGAATCGGATCAGCGTGCCACGCGTGAGAGCAATTGGTCAGTGCACAAAACGCGCATCACAATGGCGCAATCACCGTGGAGGGCGTTTTTGAAAGATCATGCACGTCTGACCGTTAAATGTAGTTTACTAGCGACTCCCGTGAGGGGGAGACGATGACTGTTTCGATACGAACAGAACGCAACGTCAAATGTAATAATGGGAAAACATTTGGAAATGGGTGATTTATTTCAGTGAAGGTAACTCATTCAAGGGTAGACTTGACCAGCAGGGGAAGCATCTTGAACAGGGTTCGCTTCGTGTGTGTGTGTGTGTGTGTGTGTGTGTGTGTGTGTGTGTGTGTGTGTGTGTGTGTGTGTGTGTGTGTGTGTGTGTGTGTGTGTGTGTGTGTGTGTGTGTGTGTGTGTGTGTGTGTGTGTGTGTGTGTGTGTGTGTGTGTATGTTTATTTACACATAAACAAATACAAATATATATATATATATATTATATAAATATAATATTGAATATACTTCATATTACACACGTCAGCTTTTAAATTTGCCTTATTATTAAATTCAAGTTACGTTAAAGCGGAACCGTTTCACAAATGCACTCGTCCTCATCTCTTCCCATCACGTGGGTAAATATAAAATAATGTTTCATCAGTTATCGTATACGATGTTACGAGGAATGTTGTCATTGCTAGTGACCCAGAGAAACTGAATGTTTTCGCCCAATTTCAAGCTACGGACATGTCGGCAAATTCATTTTAATTTACAAAAACTTCCGTTTTGAATATCGTTGAAATATATTTTTAATTCAACGAATTAAAAAAAAAAAGTATTTATTTACTCAAACCGTGCGTGAAAAACAAACATAGTGTATTTGCACGAAGATAACATAAATGTTATGGTACGGAAAGGCTTTGTTGTTTACAATTTCCTTCGTATAGTTTTTACCGTGTGCGGAGAAGCAGTTGAGGAGTCGACTAAAGTGGACTGGACCCGAGGAATGGAAGTTGAACAGTTAGCAGTTAAAGCAGATGCCCGGAGAGTAGAAGGTAAAGAGAGACGAAGAAGACCAAGATTACAATTAGAATAATGTGTAAAGGTATATTTGGAGGCACTGGGAGAAGCGTGAAGAACGACAAAGAAAGATAGGGAAGTGGAGACGGTTGGTGCAGACAACAATAGTAGAACGGTGAAGACGAAGCAAACGAAATAAACACAGACATCGAGGATTAGTACTAAAGTCAGCCTCATCCCGGACATACAGGGAAAGAAGAAGAAAACAGCCATGCATACGATGAGATCACGTTTCACTTACCCGAACGTTCGCTGTTACGCAAACGAAACAGACAACAACGCGTTATTAATGCACTGCACGTATGTTACGGCTGTGACTCGAATTACATGGCGCGCTACTCAATCCTAAACGTTGCTCTTGCGAAAGATGATCTATTCAGCTTGTTAGGCGGTACATGATAACGACAGATGCTTCGATTTCTTCCTGAAAGCAGACTTGTTACGCTGTGTCGCGACATCGCAGAGAGATGGCAATGGAGGAAAACATGACGATACTGAATGCTGTCCCAAAACTATGCTATCCGTAATTCCGTCGTTAAACTTTGATTACACAATAAAGTGTTAGGTTCATGTGCCTGAGCACGTTGGAAACTGTTTTTCTATGACGATCTGCCGACCTACGGCCTCACTCGCGAACTTCAACGGATACATATAGAACATATACAGTGGACAGCGCCACCAGAATCACTGATAATAGTAGCATAATATTAATAATACAATTTCTTTAATTAGGATAGCCCAATTAAATACAGCGCATATTATTTAAATAAAAACTGGATTTCTTAACCGTGGGGTCCTCACATCCATTTAGAAGGATCCGATGTAATGGCTTGGACAGAATCATACCGTATTCCCGCTGTACAGGTATTCAAAAGCGGCCACAGAATCAAGCGGTTAATGACAAATTACAATTCCATTTGATCTGATGTGATTCCATTAGAGTTCACTGTACACTCAAGTTATCTGTATACAGCACGCTGAGACAGAGCTGTGTTCTAGTGTCCTGTGCGTGTCACACACCTACATGAAATGGTATTCTGTACATGTACTTGGCATGTTGGCCAGACAATCATTTACCTCTCAATGCATGTCAGTTTTACAATACTGCTGTTGATTTTGTGTTAAAAGTACGACGTCCGTTCCTTAATTATTAACATATATTCATATACTTTATTAAATATTTGAATTGATATGTTGAAAGTATACGTTGAAGGTATATTTACCGCCAAATTGCGTCTAACAAGCCCATAACATTGTTCGCAATTCATAGGTTTCGCCCGAGAAATGTTCAAATTATAAACCAAACATTGATATTATAAATATACTCTTTAGACATAACTGCCGAGGCAGGGTGGCTTAACCGCACGACCCTTTGATGTTCAATGCGTTCGCTTCTTCCAAGACAACCGATTCAGCAAACTACCTGTTGACAGTTGCCACCATGGCTGATTCCGGGTATCGGAACCGACAACCAACCTTTGACATATACCACAAAGCCGCCACCTGTGGATCAACATCGTCCAAATGTCATTTGTTGATGGTTTATACGCAGATCGTCCTTGCAGTCACATCGCAATGCATTGCAATTATTGCATAAATAAAAATGCCTTGTGTATGATTTATCGAGATTAATGAATGTTTCGATTGTGGCTTGAATACAGTACATATCTTAACGTAGCAAACACGCATTTTATGCAGACGTACGATGTTAGAAATGAAGTGGTATCACTGTGTGTTCTGCTGTAAGATGCTATGCGTCTAGCTCCATTGGTGACGTACTTAATGTGTCCAATGGTCTATTAACTGAATCAATCCATTAGTCTTACACACCTTCTTCTAAAGGCCGGGATATACTGGCACTTTTCGCCAGACCCGACCCGACCAAACCAGACCTGACGGAGATCTGAGGGAGAAATTCACCCCAAACACAGGTACATACAGAAGTATTATGTTAGGTTCGTCAGAAGGGACGGTCGGAGCGGGGCGCAGTAAGAGTTGGAGGTGGGTCATAAGTTAATGATGTCATTATCTCGGTCATTGCGCATGCGCATTGGTATATTTTCTAACGGTAGTTTTATGTGGTGAACGACATAATAAGGTCTGTCAACCCCTGATGATTATCTGGTTAACTATTTAACGTGATCAATGATGTTATTAAATAGGTCAACGACGTCACAATGGTGGTTTTTCCGTATGGTAATGCTTAAATTCGTGCGTTTTATGTGATGAACTATAAAAATAGGTCGATGACGTCAAGGAATAGGTCAACGATTGTTATGGAATAGGTCATTGCGCATACGCAATGATGGTTTTGTGATGTACTGTTCATGTTATAACACTAGTAATCTCCCCCCCCCCCCTCTCTCTCTCTGTCTATCACTTATCCGAACAGATCGCCCCAAACTGACACGTAACGTCACTATGTGGCGCTTCTTGTTAGATCAATAGGGCTACAAAATATGACATGAATGATCGATAAGACTATAACATTTATTGATAAGGAGTCAAAGACAATATGTTCAATGTACAAACGTGTTACTTATACGAACTGGGAACCCCAAACTGACTCGTAAATTCACTAGGTGGCGCTTTTTGGTAGGTCAATAAGTCAAACTATGACATGAATGATGGGTGCGACTATAAAATGTATGCTTAAAGGGGTCCAAGTCAATATTTTCAATGGACAAACATGTTACTTATACGAATTGATCATCCCCAAACCGACACGTAAAGTCATTACACGGCGCTTCATCAGTGTGTGTGAGTGAGTGAGTATGTGTGAATGAGTGAGTGAGTAAGTGAGTGAGTGAGTGTGTGAGTGAGTGAATGGGTGAGTGAGTTACTTACCAACAACACAACTAGAGAGAGGGAGAGATTATTAGAGGACATTGATACGTGAACTTAGTTCTAAATACAGGCATTACGGGGACTTTAGTTCATTTCCAACTGTAAACCCATATGACATAATACATTCAAAGGGAACTAGGAATGAAAGATTGCTGCAACGATAGCTTTTTTAAGTATGTGAAGAAAGACTAGATAGTTTAGACATAGTTGTTTTTCGATGATAACAATTTTTAAAGTTATTTATGCGAAAAAGTTCGCCCTCAAACTTACATGTATAGACACTACGTGACGCTTCTTGCTAAGTCAATAGGTCAAACTATGACTTGAATAATGGGTAAGATTATAAAATTTATCCACACAGGCTCCAAAGTCAGCACGTTCAAAAGAAAAACAGATATGAAATATGTAATAATAGACATACAAGATGAAATATGATTTGTTATATTCCAAAGGTTCGCCTTGCCGCTTTTACCCAGTCGAATACACGCCAGTCGTTCTTTAACACTGTGCGCTATAACTTATGTATTATACATCATACCTTACACACTATACACAATACCTTATATATTATGTATACCTTATACTTATACCTTATACATTGTACAGTATATCTTGTACATTATACCTTTAAAACTGTATACTATAATTTATGTATTATTCCTTATTCTTATGTCTTAACCAATATGCACTATACCTTATACCTTACACACTATACACAATAGCACATACATTATATATACCCTACACTTATTCCTTATACACTATACATTATACGTTGTACCATATACTTTATATAAATCCACTATTCCTTATACTTATACCTTATGCATTTTTCCTTTAACAATGTACACGATTACTTATTTATTATTCCTTATACTTATGTCTTAACCACTATGCACTATACCTTATACCTTACACATTATACACAATAGCACATACATTATATATACACTACACTTATTCCTTATACACTATACATTATACGTTGTACCATATACTTTATATAAATCCACTATTCCTTATACTTATACCTTATGCATTATTCCTTCAACAATGTACACGATTACTTATTTATTATTCCTTATACTTATGTCTTACCCACTATGCACTATACTTTATACCTTACACACTATACACAATAGCACATACATTATATATACCCTACACTTATTCCTTATACACTATACATTATACGTTGTACCATATACTTTATATAAATCCACTATTCCTTATACTTATACCTTATGCATTATTCCTTTAACAATGTACACGATTACTTATTTATTATTCCTTATACTTATGTCTTAACCACTATGCACTATACCTTATACCTTACACACTATACACAATAGCACATACATTATATATACCCTACACTTATTCCTTATACACTATACATTATACGTTGTACCATATACTTTATATAAATCCACTATTCCTTATACTTATACCTTATGCATTATTCCTTTAACAATGTACACGATTACTTATTTATTATTCCTTATACTTATGTCTTAACCACTATGCACTATACCTTATACCTTACACACTATACACAATAGCACATACATTATATATACCCTACACTTATTCCTTATACACTATACATTATACGTTGTACCATATACTTTATATAAATCCACTATTCCTTATACTTATACCTGATGCATTATTCCTTTAACAATGTACACGATTACTTATTTATTATTCCTTATACTTATGTCTTAACCACTATGCACTATACCTTATACCTTACACATTATACACAATAGCACATACATTATATATACCCTACACTTATTCCTTATACACTATACATTATACGTTGTACCATATACTTTATATAAATCCACTATTCCTTATACTTATACCTTATGCATTTTTCCTTTAACAATGTACACGATTACTTATTTATTATTCTTTATACTTATGTCTTAACCACTATGCACTATACCTTATACCTTACACATTATACACAATAGCACATACATTATATATACCCTACACTTATTCCTTATACACTATACATTATACGTTGTACCATATACTTTATATAAATCCACTATTCCTTATACTTATACCTTATGCATTATTCCTTTAACAATGTACACGATTACTTATTTATTATTCCTTATACTTATGTCTTACCCACTATGCACTACACCTTATAGCTTGCACACTATACACAATAGCACATACATTATATATACCCTACACTTATTCCTTATACACTATACATTATACGTTGTACCATATACTTTATATAAATCCACTATTCCTTATACTTATACCTTATGCATTATTCCTTTAACAATGTACACGATTACTTATTTATTATTCCTTATACTTATGTCTTACCCACTATGCACTACACTTTATAGCTTGCACACTATACACAATAGCACATACGTTATATATACCCTACACTTATTCCTTATACACTATACATTATACGTTGTAACATATACTTTATATAAATCCACTATTCCTTATACTTATACCTTATGCATTATTCCTTTAACAATGTACACGATTACTTATTTATTATTCCTTATACTTATGTCTTACCCACTATGCACTACACCTTATAGCTTGCACACTATACACAATAGCACATACATTATATATACCCTACACTTATTCCTTATACACTATACATTATACGTTGTACCATATATTTTATATAAATCCACTATTCCTTATACTTATACCTTATGCATTATTCCTTTAACAATGTACACGATTACTTATTTATTATTCCTTATACTTATGTCTTACCCACTATGCACTACACCTTATAGCTTGCACACTATACACAATAGCACATACATTATATATACCCTACACTTATTCCTTATACACTATACATTATACGTTGTACCATATACTTTATATAAATCCACTATTCCTTATACTTATACCTTATGCATTATTCCTTTAACAATGTACACGATTACTTATTTATTATTCCTTATACTTATGTCTTACCCACTATGCACTACACTTTATAGCTTGCACACTATACACAATAGCACATACGTTATATATACCCTACACTTATTCCTTATACACTATACATTATACGTTGTAACATATACTTTATATAAATCCACTATTCCTTATACTTATACCTTATGCATTATTCCTTTAACAATGTACACGATTACTTATTTATTATTCCTTATACTTATGTCTTACCCACTATGCACTACACCTTATAGCTTGCACACTATACACAATAGCACATACATTATATATACCCTACACTTATTCCTTATACACTATACATTATACGTTGTACCATATATTTTATATAAATCCACTATTCCTTATACTTATACCTTATGCATTATTCCTTTAACAATGTACACGATTACTTATTTATTATTCCTTATTCTTATGTCTTACCCACTATGCACTACACCTTATAGCTTGCACACTATACACAATACCTATACATTATACATTGAACACTGTACGCTACAACTTATGTATTATACTTTATATCTTATACTCATGTCTTATCCACTAGGCACTATACCTTGTACCTTATACCTTACACACTATACACAATACCTTATACATTATACTTTGTATCTTATACCTTATGCAGTATATTTGATGATACACTACTGACATTAATTTACGAGGTTCACGCATTGATACGTTAAAATCCTAAGAAGTTACCTCGATAAGAGTTACTTGCCAAAAACATAAATGTACTATAGAGAGTGGAGGGGGAGAGAAAGAAAGAGAGAGAGGAGGAGGAGGAGAGAGATTACTAGAGTGTTATAACATGAACAGTACAGGAAAAGGGAGTTTAACGTTGCACCAACAACATGTAAGACAATGTAATAACAAGAACAGTACAGGACAAAACCATCATTGCGCATGCGCAATTATATATTCCATGACATCATTGACCTATTTTGTGACGTCATCGACCTATTTTTACAGTTCACCACGTAAAAGGCACGAATTTAAGCGCTACCGAACGGAATAATCATTATTGCGCATGCGCATTGACTATTTTATGACGTCGTTGACCTATTCAATAACGTCATTGACCTGATTAAATAGTTAACTACATAATCACCATGGGTGCTTACAGACCTAATTTTGTCGTTCACCACATTATACGCACGAATTTAAGAACTACCGTTAGAAAAAGATACCAAAGCGCATGCACAATGACCTAGATAATGACATCAGTGACCTATTTCATGACGTCATCGACCTAGTTATATAGTTCATCACTGATTGACCTATTTTCTTGTTCACCTTATTTTTACCATGGGGCGCTTATTGACCTACTTATTAGTTCACCACCTAACCGCCACGGGGCGCTACTTGACCACTGACCTTGACATTTGACGCTCTCCGCGCCGCTCCAACTCTTACTCCGCCCCACTCCGACCGTCCCTTCTGATAAACCTAACATACTACTTACAGATATGCATTGTCAATTCTGACAACCTATGTTAAATTTATTTATATAAAGTTAACAAACTAATAGTACTATGCTAAGCACATTACATAATAATGTATGTTTGTTCTTTCTTGTAATGGTTTGGTGTGTTTCAGTGCTGGAACTGGGTTCGGGGAAACTGCATGAAAAGCTCTGCTATATTTGTATTGAGTGCTTTGCTTTGTTGTGTTTAAGTGCTCGACATGGTGTTCAGTGAGGCAGCATGAAAAGATCTGATATATTAGTACTGAGTGCTTTGCTTTGGTGTGTTTCAGTGCTCGATCTGGCCACGCGTTTGCCAGAACACCCGCTCCCGGAAGACTATTCTGAGAACCCTACGAGCGGAATTCGTGGTGTTCGCCATTGCTACGGACGCAGAGCTGTCACCGATGGATGAGGGCTTGAATACGTTCTGGGCCGCCATCGCGACACATACCATTGCAGTGGGAGATCATCCCATCGCCACCCTCTCAGTCGTCATGAAGGTGTATCTACTCGTGACCCACAACAACGCCGACTCAGAGCGGGCTTTCTCCATGGTCAACAAAATCGACACGGAGCACTCAGAGTTGGCCCAGGATACCATCGCTGCTCCTCCGTCAGTGAAGGTCAACTGTACGGCAGTTTCACACAAAAAACTCACCTTAATAGCCCAATCACTGTTGGCACAGCTTCTCTGCATATCAGTGTACATAAGTTCACTAGATGCCTCTTGTTTGTTATGTTGGGTGACAAAATGGGTTATTTGAGTATTCTGTTTGGAGTTTGCGAGAGCGATTGGACGCGGGCGACAAGCGTACTACGCCGGTGCCCCCGTGCGCGCGCGTGCGAGGTTGAGAGGGAAATGTCTCAGTCATTTGGATCCTCACAGGTTGACATGTATACACCAAGTTTGGGACCAGACTAACACAGTTGTCCTGCGACCAAACATTGTCATCAGGACCAATCATTTCAATAAGATTGCACGCGAAATTGGAGTTGCATCAATCAATATTGAATCGCGGAATCTGCTTTCGTTGACACGGCGTGTGCGATATGGTTAACGGCAAGCTCCTGTTGAAGCTGTGTGTGACCACGGACGACGATGTGGTTTATTGTAAATGCGCGCGTAATTTTACTTGTGAACTGTATGGTTTGGAAAGTTAAATAATAATAATAATAATACAACTTCTTTTGCGCCGAAATCCTTGGAAACCAAGCTCAGAGGCGCATCAAGACAAAAGGGTTGGTCGATCTCAAAATCGAAAAGCCGTGTTCAGGTTGACAATATTTTGATAACACAGTCATTTTTTCCATTTCCTTTGTGTTTCAATATTGATGTGATAAAATATGATGTAACCTTGTCGTGAATGACAACTCACATTTTATTGCTAAAAGAAAGAAGCAGAACGGTTAGTTACCCGTGATATTAGTGCTGTCGTAACGCGCCGATACGTGCATGGTAGGGCCAAACTACTGTGTAAACTCATTTTGTAGCACAAGTAATTGATACGACATAGCTGGCCTTAATTAGATAAGGGCAAGATTAAATCCATCAAGACTCCGGACAGAATCAATACGAGACCGAGGTAACACATTGTAATCTGGGATCAGAAAATAAATAAAGATCGTCGGACGAACCTACTTATTTGGCTTTGTACTGGCACCCGTGATTTGGCCGGGTTATGTTGAGCAGTTCGGGAAAGTGCAGTGGCTAGCCCGTTTCGTGATGCGCAAATCACATTGTCAGCACTTGGACAGACGAACTCTTGTGTGGCAGCCATATATACACATACCTTTTTCTGCACCCATTGCAATTCGCATCGCACCCCGTACACTCCTGTGTTAACCCCCGGAGGGGCTGTATGGAACAAATACACTCAAAACCTGCCCAGCCCAATGAGAAATAAACAATATGATACTGAATATGTTATTAGAACAGCTAAGCTAAAAGGTTAATCGAGTGTTAATTCAACAAACAAGAATCAGACTGTAAGCTTTGCATTGGGAAATAGAAGGGTAAACATATAATGGAAATGGAGGGGATCGAGTATAAAGAAGAAGAGATTGACATAACACGAAAGCAATATTGTTCTTTACAATGAACACAAGATTTAGTTTTGTACATATATAAATATGCGCAACCTTTTATAACTATTTAAATTCAGATCGATTATACGGTTGCTTTGTAATATCTATGATTAAGGGATTCTGAAGTGCTACAATATTTATGCAGCATATTACCGCGTCAATTTGAATAATTTAACCGTGTGATCGTCCTATTTGTTTCCTTGTGACCCATTAATTGTGCCGTTGCGCCATAAGTAGTAGCAACATCTAGGTTTTGGGTGTTGCTGTTGTTAAAACATTTTCTCAACATGTAATTGCAAATTATTCTAGCAGTTAAGGTAACCTACGTAAACGCATTACAGCGCAAACCAAGTTCGAAGCAACTCCTCCTTCTGGCGCGGCACTACATTCACCCCGTTACACCGGAACCGCCTATGGACAGATGAGATGAAAAGCGGCAGTTACCACTCAGTCACCAACGACTGACACCGTCTTGGTCAGACGTGAGTGTTGGTCAATTACGGAATTACGTTACTCGTCAACACTTAATATATTGACCACTGACACGACACCGCCGCTGCAGTAGTCATTATCATCGTACACTTGATGAGCCGATGGCGTCCTCAAACCATCTCGATCGTGACAGTTCCACAAGAACGGACACGTACATGTCTTAATCAGTTAAAGACTGTCTTCTTCATTGCCATTAGTCGATTTTCCGCTTGTGCGCCTATCTTACGCAACATCGACGGGAACTGATTGCAGGATTCATGCTGATTGATGCAGCGTCATCTTTCGTAATCGGCAGTGGAGAGTCTGATTTCAAAGATTGTTACTTGCGATGAATCATGGGCGTAGGTCAACTAGGTTTCCCGTACTGTGTGGCAGGAACCTTCATTGCCTCACCGCTCGCTAAAGTGAATTTTTTTAACCTTCGCCTTAGCCGTGAACCCATAAACGTCCACACAATCGTATTAACTTAATTCCAGGCGGCCGACCTTAGTGCGCTGGAAGACGAACGCATCTGCGATCGTAAGCACGTGCTGACGAACTGATCTCGTTCAATGGCAGGGATTGCGTCAACCCATTTCCAGTATTGATAGCTACTTATGTTGTACTGTCTGAGTGAGACGAGACATTGACAAATCGTTCAAAGACACCGCCATGGGAATCGCGCAAGCACGTTTGACGTCGTTGGGGGTTTCGTCGTGTATGGCTCCCTGAAGGCCAACGGATTTTAGCGTGTCGTCCAAAATTTTGTAAATAAATCCTCTCCAGTTTTCGAGGATTGCCCTTTTTGCGAGTTAGCAAAACAACAACGCTTATGTTTACCCATGACAGTAGCATGCCATCTAAAATATAGCATCGCTAAGTAAACAGTCATTACATTTCACTGTGCACCACAAACAAAGGATCGTCCTCACTATTGACATTATATCGTGAGTATGCGACGATTTTTAAGCACTTTGGTGACGACATTCATTAATTTGGTCATATAAAAGAACTGTCAATGTATAATTGTTGTGTTTATAAACTTATTTCCGTGGTAACACAAGATCACCAGAGAACATATTACGCTTCTGCAAGGCATTATACGTGGTACAAGAAAGTGTACCGGCTTAAGTTATGCTGATGGTATTGAACACATTGACGATACTGTGGTGCAGTACTACAGTACACTGGATACATATATAGCTGAATGTAACGCCCTAGATTAACATGCCGCCCGGTTGAGAGAGGGTCAACAAGACATATACGTCTAATTCAATGAGCGTCTCCTAACGTAAAACAGCAGACAGGATCAATATATTAAAGCGAGACTGTATGTTGCGATACACAAAATCAGACAAGGGTGGTTGCTGTTAGCAGGACATTCACGGAATCAGTTGTCATTACTGTAGGTATGTAGCGATCGTGTCGAACATCAAAGGGTCCAGCCGGCTAACGCAATATTACCGATAGAGCCTGTTTAAAGGGCAAGTTCTTATATAGTGCAATGTCCACACATTAGGACTGCTCAAAGCGCTTTACACTTTACGTCGTGGCAGACCTTTTCAGTTGAAAACCATATCGACTTCTCTGGGACGAATTGAGCCACGATACAATTACTGCGCGAAGACTACACTGACAGTCCGACACTCGTAACGCTAAGCCACAGCATTCCACTATTTAGAATTGCAATGTTTTGTTTACAATGTGGCGGTCGAACTATTGAAATTGCGAACATTGTTTCGGGTTTATTAAAAAGCAACATGACAGTATACCGTCAACACCTTTATTATAACATGACGAATATTATATTAAATTATATTATACCTCACAACAGATGCAACTAAATCACTTGTGCACGCTTTCGTTATATCTAAATTGGACTACGGGAACGCGCTACTGACTGGACTACCACGTGACCAGATTTACAAACTCCAGCGAATCCAAAACACAGAAGCCAGAATCATAACGTTCAACGGGACCACATAACTTCTGTTCTAACATAATTACACTGGCTGCCAATCAAATGCCTAATCGAGTTCAAAATAATGCTTCACGTGTTCAGATGTCTGAACGGGACGACGCCGCTGTATCTGGCAAACCTGTTAAAGAGACAATGTCCGGGACGCACACGTTCGTCTGAACAACATTTACTTGAAGTTCCACGGATGAAGCTGGCTAGTTTCGGTGACCGGTCCTTTCGTGTGATTGGACCTCGGCTATGGAATGCACTGCCCGTTGCTATCAAGTGCTGCGGAAGTATGTCGGCGTTCAGAAAGACACTAAAGACGCACATGTTTAAAACACTATACTGCTGACATAAAAAAATTCCATTACATTTGAGGACATTTGACTAAATATCTTACTTTTTATACATATATATTATTTTGAGTGCATGTATCAGTATTTATTTATGTATGCGTGCGTGCGTGTATGTGTATGTACGCACATATGTAAGTAGAGTAATAATTATTCTAATTAATAATTTATCTAATTTTTAATTATTTTAGTATTTAATTAATAGTGTTAATATAACTAACTTAATTTGTTCTACATTTTATCTGAAGTCCCATTTTTGTAGTTTTTAATGATATACATTGAATCGCTTGATTGCATTTTGACTGTACAGCTTTGAGCATATTATGAATATTGCGCTCTATAAATATTAAATATTATTATTATATTTAAGATACATCCAAAAGAAAGACATTCGTTCCACGTCAACAAAGGGACATAGATATTTATCAGGTGAAATGTTATTTTATGCTTGGTCTGTACTGCTACAGAACGGATAAGACTGGAATATTGCTAGAGTACTCAGAAGCAACACAAATGTGGCTGACACGCTCGCGACATCTGTTTGTCTTGATAAGAGTATATCTTGTTTAGTCTCGAGTGCTGTTGTTTAGATTCTTATGTTATCTTATTCGATTAAATGAACACGCTTTGTTAAACGTTGAACTGACGCACGAACACTGCCCAGGTATTACGAGATTGTGGAGTGTTGTTTTGAGGTCAATGGCGATTCAGACAGATTGTAGAAGCTTGTGTAAGTACGAAACGAGTCGGGCTACAAGCAAGATAAATGTATACGAGTTAGTGGGTTTTACCATAAATATCCCAACATGTTAATACAATAAGGCCTGGTTCAATATATATATATATATATATATATATACCATTTCAAATACACCGGTTGCTGGCCTTCGTCGCAAACACATGTATTTAACTAACCAGAGAAAGGTGGCGTGTGTAGCAATACAACGAATGATTTTGTCCGTTGGTTGGTTGAGGTTATAACACAACAGCAATGGATGGTCCGGCCCGTAGGTGGGTGGTTATTACAATACAACAACAATGAATGGTCCGGCCCGTAGGTGGATGGAGGTTACAATACAACAATGAATGGTCCGGCCCGTAGGTGGGTGGAGGTTACAATACAACAATGAATTGTCCGGCCCGTAGGTGGATGGAGGTTACAATACAACAATGAATGGTCCGGCTCGTAGGTGGGTGGAGGTTACAATACAACAATGAATGGTCCGGCCCGTAGGTGGGTGGAGATTACAATACAATAACAATGAATGGTCCGGCCCGTAGGTGGATGGAGGTTACAATACAGCAATGAATGGTCCGGCCTGTAGGTGGGTGGAGGTTACAATACAACAATGAATTGTCCGGCCCGTAGGTGGATGGAGGTTACAATACAACAATGAATGGTCCGGCCCGTAGGTGGGTGAAGGTTACAATACAACAATGAATGGTTCGTTCCGTAGGTGGATGGAGGTTACAATACAACAATGGATGGTCCTGCCCGTAGATGGATGGAGGTTACAATACAACAACAATGAATGGTCCGGCTCATAGGTGGAGGTTACAATACAACAATGAATGGTCCGGCCCGTAGGTGGGTGGTGGTTACAATACAACAATGAATGGTCCGGCCCGTGGGTGGGTGGAGGTTACAATACAACAATGAATGGTCCGGCCCGTAGGTGGGTGGAGATTACAATACAACAACAATGAATGGTCCGGCCCGTAGATGGGTGGAGGTTACAATACAACAATGAATGGTCCGGCCCGTAGATGGGTGGAGGTTACAATACAACAACAATGAATGGTCCGGTTCGTTGGTGGGTGGAAGTTACAATACAACAAAGAGTCGACTGTCTGGATCAATAAGCCCTGGGCCTTGATTGTTTGTGTGGAGCTGAGTGAGGAACATTGACTTTCTGGATTAATGCTAAATCGGACGACTCTGCACATATCCCACATTGGGCCTACCATGCAATCAGGACTTGTCAAAGGAACTTCCACCTGACAGCTACTGAAGACACAGGTCTATACCCCCAGGATGTTCCTAACAAATTGCCAATTACTGACAAGGGCCTGGTGATGTAACGAGTGCTGCTTGTAGGAGACTGTATGTGCGAATGTACTATTTTATCTGTGACCGATGGATGCAGATTTGTTCGAAACTTGGCCAAACTCATTCACTTCATGTTACTTTTGTTCACTCGGCTGTATAAATAGGTGCCTTACAGTAGACAGTGGTGGATATGTGAACGAATAATCTCCGTGTTGTTATCGTAGCGTGACATAATGACTAATGAGTCGAAACCATGATAATATGAAGGCAATAACGAACACGATCTTGTAAGAGTGTCAATCGGAACGATAAAACAATATACGATAGACAGAAATGCATGGGAATGTTATATTAGCGCAAACAATGATTGTTATAAATATCGAAAACACTGGAACAAATGTTACAACTGATTAGATTTTAATAATTTGCACCATCACAAAATAAACACAAAATACGAAAAACGACAGTAGTTACGTGTGCGACTGGTAGATAAACAATATGCTATTCGCATGTTTAATTAATATTTAAATATATGTAATGCGCCTTGCATCTAGGGAAGACCTTACACGTGTTTCGTGTAATGATTAAAGTTGCTCTCCGAGAACGTCCATCTTTTATACATACACATCTCCAGTGAATCAACATGCAAATGGAAATGTCCTGACAAAAGACTCGACTAACACTGTGCTCGCCAGGTGTAGAGATAGATGGACTTCAGAATGTTCAGGAAGACACACACACTTACCTACACCCGTGTAAAAACAGACAGACACACACACACACACACACACACACACACACACACACACACACACACACACACACACACACACACACACACACACACACACACACACACACACACACACACACACACACACACACACACACACACACACACACACACACACACACACACACACACACACACACACACACACACACACACACACACACACACACACACACACACACACAAACACACACACACACACAAACAAACACACACAAACACACATGCATATGTCACTTTCATCAACACAATATACTTTTTCACATAACATCCGCGTCGGGTACGTTTATAAAAAAATACTTATTTTTCATACACTTTCTTAAAAACAATTAAATATGGTAGTTTAACTCATAATGCGACTTTGATGCGTACGGCTGTAACTCATGAGACTATAAACTTAAACAGTGTTCCTGTATACATGATGATGACGCCGGATTGAGCACTGCATCAACGACGTCCGCGTGTGGATCGTCGATAATCGACTAAAGGTGAATGATAACAAAACGGTCGCACTTGTGTTATCATCACGAAACAACCAAGCGAAACACAACATCACCGTGATCAAAATTGGCGACTGCGACATAACGCCAAGTCCTACTGACAGAAACATCGGCGTTGTATTCTACTCGGAAATGTCGATGGTCAGTCATGTAAAGCACATGTGCTGCGTAGCCTACTATTATCTCAGGAACATTGCATCGATCCAATCGCGCTGCCACAGATTGGACCATATCACACCGGTACTCAAGAAACTGCACTGGCTTCCCGTGAAGCAACGCATTCATTACGCAATTCTGCTACTGACGTGTGCTCAACACGGACTGGCACTAGCCTACATCACCGACCTACTCCATGAACAAAGAGCTACTCGAGTGTTGCGTTCAACTACAAACAAATGACTTGTACGTGCCACCATCTCGCAGCCGATACGGCGACAGAACTTTCTCGGTATCTGCTCCACGACTGAGGAATTCCCTTCCAAGCGAGATGAAGACAACCTGTTGCCTTGTGGCTTTCAAAATACTTTTGAAAACCCATCTTTTCCGAGTTGCTTACGCAACATAGGCGCCACCAGTCATTTTAGTCAGTTTATTTTTTTTATTAGTATTTTTTATCTTGTACATGTTTTAAAATTAATTTTACACAATCTTTACTGATTTATTATCAATATACCTTAAATGTTAACGATTATCTTTAGCTGTAACTTATATTTTTATTTGTGTATATATTGTCATATATTTTAACGAATTTAATATTATTAATTGTATGTAACTTATTAATGTTCTGCACACACACGCACACGCACACCACACGCACACGCACGCACACACACACACACACACACACACACACACACACACACACACACACACACACACACACACACACACACACACACACACACACACACACACACACACACACACACACACATTTATATAATTATGTATTCTAAGCGCCTCCGAATGGATTTATCTAGATTTTTGGCGCTATGTAAGTGTTCTTCTTCTTCTTATTATTATTACGCTAATAGGCAGGCACACACGCTTTCACCGGTGCACGTCGTGATGCCCATCCAGCTAGACAAGTTCAATAGCGCTCGTCAATTAGACAACCGATTCCCTAAGATTGAGTTCTTGAGTTCCACATAATGCTGTATGTAATCCTTCACAACCGACATGCAATTAAGTCTGTCGAAGGCGCATTATTAAACACGACTCGGGTTTGCGTTTCCATCATTAACGATAACCGGGTGACCTTTAATTAGCAATCAGGGAGGCACCTTTCGAACAGGTAGAAGGCCGTGAGTAGAGTAGCGTGCCTGCGAGCCGAGGTTGTGAATTATGATACTGCAGGAAAAGCAATGTTTTAGTATCATGTTTTTACTCACTTGCCATATCGGTTATTTTTCTTAGTGAATTTATTATCCTTTTTGTGCGTATGCTGCGTGTGTGCGTGTGTGTGAGCAAGAGAGAGACAGGGGGTAGAGAGACGGAGGGGAGAGAGATATGGGAGGAAGAGAGGCGGAGAGGGAGAGAAGGAGAGAGCGGGGAGAGCGAGAGCGAGAGAGGGAGAGAGAGAGTGCGCATGCGCGCGGGGTGTACGTATTTCCCTCTCTATCCATCTATCCATATCTCCCTCTGTCTTTATCTGTCTGTCTGTCTATCGTTCCCTCCTCTCTCTCTATCTCTCTTCCCCCCTCTTCGTCTGTCTGTCTGTCTGTCTGTCTGTCTGCCTCTCTCTCTCTCTCTCTCTCTCTCTCTCTCTCTCTCTCTCTCTCTCTCTCTCCATCTTCTTTCCCCCATCTCCCCCATCTCTCTCTCCCCTTCTCCCTCTCTCTCTCTCTCTCTCTCTCTCTCTCTCTCTCTCTCTCTCTCTCTCTCTCTCTCTCTCTCTCTCTCTCTCTCTCTCTCTCTCTCTCTCTCTCTCTCTCTCTCTCTCTCTCTCTCTCTCTCTCTCTCTCTCTCTCTCTCTCTCTCTCTCTCTCTCTATATATATATATATATATATATATATATATATATATACACATCTCTCTCTACCCCTATCTCTTTCTGGCCAGTCTATTACTGATTGACTTCTTCTTCTTCCAGATACTGGACTGGGCCCTTACAAGGCGTTAATAGTCCAACGAAGCTTAAGCGCTTTGGGGGCGGCGTATGCTCTCTTAAAGAATAGTTGAAATGTTAAAATGTTAAAAAGGTGTTGTGTAGCCTTGAAAGCCTCTGGGCAGCTGGTGGCTGATAGGCTTGTGGGGAGTCTATTCCACTTTCTGAGTCTTGCAGGGGAAAAGGAATGGTAAAGGGCTGGATGGTCTACCCTCGCTTGACGAAAACGCTGGTCTCCTCGAGTTCTGGTGTCACTCCGTTGGAGGTATTGGTCTATGATGATGGCAACGCGCCCTGTGTTGATTTTGTGAAGGAGACTAAGGCGATTGTTCTTCCTCCTCGCTTCAAGGCTTTCCCAGTGCGGCACCTTCCGCATGTTTTCGACACATCCTGGTGTTCTGTCTCTGAAGTCGCCACAAGATAATATGGCTGCTCGTCGCTGCACCGCCTCTAGTTGATTGATGTCTTTCTGGAGATGGGGTCCCAAGCAGCAGAGGCATGTTTCGTAATGGGCCTTGACTTTGGTTGAGCAGTCGTTGATGTTTCGTCGCAGGAAACCGAGGACTCTATTTGCTTTCCCTGCTGTTGACGCTGTATGTCTTGACCATGTCAGGTTGTTAGTGATTGTGACGCCCAGGTGTCTACTTGCTTCGCATGTTTCTAGCATTCTGTTATGGATGGTGGATGTTGTTTCACTGGCCGGTTTGGTTTTCTTCGGCAAGACTCTGATGGTTGTGCACTTCCCTGGATTAAATAAATTCCACATCGCACTGCTCCAGTGATGACACATCCGACTGGAGGGCCTGCTGGTCTCTGTCAGTGGTGATGCTCTTAAGGCGGAGGCAGTCATCTGCGAACAGCTTGGTAGGCGAGGAGTGTACAACATCTGGCAGATCATTAATGTATGACAGGAAGAGGAGAGGTCCTAGAACGGTGCCCTGAGGCCCTCCCGACGTGACGTTCGCCTGGGTGGAATGTATCACCTCTAGCAGTACCTCCTGCGTTCTGCCGACCAAGAACGATTTAATCCACTGGAAGATATTTTCCCAAATGCAATAGTATAGTTGAGCTTGTAAAGAAGGAGACCGTGAGGCACCTTGTCAAACGCCTTGCTGAAGTCAAGCAAAAAGACGTTTACTTGTTTACCCGCGGCAAGCTTGCTGGCAATCTCATGAACGGTGACTAAAAGCTGGGACTCGGAGTAGTGCCTGCGTCGTAATCCGTGTTGACTGTTGCAGAGTACCTAGTTCTTGTCGAAATACTTCATGATGCTACTATGGACAATGTGTTTCAGTACTTTGCAAATGATGGACGTGAATGACACGGGGCGGTAGTTGCTTACTTAATGTTTCTCCCCTTTTGACTAATCATTGACCAGGAATATATCAACGCATTGCCTCTCGTAGGGACTCTAAACGCATGTAATACATTGCAACCAGTAACAACGACACGGAAATATTCGAGTAGAACGGTCCAACTTCCGTAAACACGTGGTATGCAAACACTTGCTAAATCAATTCGTTTGGTTGAGTGATTTGCTTTGATTGATTTGTTAGTGCTCGGTTCATCCCACGTCCGTTTATCTCCAGAAATCTCAATATTACTAATCGCTGTCTAAGGCTATTCATTCATATTCATATTAACCGCTACCTTTGTCCCCGCACGTTTCCCTTATTGCTTTTCTCGCTATACATTGATTCGATGACGAACCACGTTCGTCAATGTTCAAATCTGTAGTGTGTGATTAGCTTAAACAAAAGCTGACTGTTCGTCATGTTTTAATATGTAATGTTCTTCACATTAAAATAAGTGTGTTGATGATAGAGTAGAATGGGCTAAACACACCCCAAGGGGAGGGCTCGAAATTTTTTTTGGGAGATAGCCATTATGTCTATCTGGCTACAATATAGGTGCAACAGACGCAAAACATGCAGTGAGCTGCTCATATTACCATCACGAAAACGCCCTTATAAACGCGGGATTGTATAAATTGGCCACGGGAAACTTAAATTAATTAACCGAATATATACCATGTGGGAATACTATTGTAATAGTGGTGTAAATGCAATCGAGTGCGTGTGAAATATGAGACAAAAATAAAAATAAATATATTATAATATTCCAGTCGCCAACCTCAGGATGTTTTGCCACATTGACGGTCCTCAGACGTCCTCTATATCTCGTTTAATAAGCCAAAGACATTGTTCGCACTTTGAATTGGCATTCGCAAAATGATCATATTGTAAACGAAACAATTATATTGTAAATACCGATCATTCGCAGTATTGCAGAGACCGGCCGGACTAAACATTATTGCCTTTTGATGTTCAGCGCTTTCACTTGGTTCTCATATAATCAACAACTTTAAGTCAGAATTCCAGCTTCAATAACAAGTCAGCAAGCGTCTTGCTAATAATTAACACCCGTGGCATGATAGGATGATTCCGGGTAACAGAATAGTCAACATCACTTTAAGTACATGTAGGCCTAATAATGCGCAACTGTTTTTTTATATAAACGTTGGTGTTGTTTGGCAACAACTCAGTATTCTTTTTATAATACTAGAACGGGTAATTTGTGAATATTATGTACATTGCCTTATGTTATAGTGTAGAGGCGTGTAACGTTTGTCCGTCTGCCGAAATTATAATGGGTCCAGTCATTCTATAACTGAAAGTGGAAACCGAAACTAATGCAACAATCGGTGGATGCGGTACAAAGACCTCCGTCAAGTGTTGTCTTGCCAGCACTGTTAAGTTAAGTTAATACACATTTTATGTGCATTACATTATTAGGACGGCATGACCTACGTCAAGTTTTGTCTTGCCAGCACTGTTGAATTAAGTTAATACACATTTTATGTTCATTGCATTATTAGGACGGCATGATCTCCGACATGTTTTGTCTTGCCAGCACTGTTGAGTTAAGTTAATACACATTTTATGTTCATTGCATTATTAGGACGGCATGACACCCATCAAGGTTTGTCTTGTCAGCACTGTTGAGTTAAGCTAATACACATTTTATGTGCATTACATTATTAGGACGGCATGACCTCCGTCAAGTTTTGTCTTGCCAGCACTGTTGAGTTAAGCTAATCCACATTTTATGTGCATTACATTATTAGGACGGCATGACCTCCGTCAAGTTTTGTCTTGCCAGCACTGTTGAGTTAAGTTAATACACATTTTATGTGCATTACATTATTAGGACGGCATGACCTCCGTCAAGTTTTGTCTTGCCAGCACTGTTGAGTTAAGTTAATAACATTTTATGTGCATTAGATTATTAGGACGGCATGACCTCCGTCAAGTTTTGTCTTGCCAGCACTGTTGAATTAAGTTAATAAAATGTTATGTGCATTACATTATTAGGACGGCATGACCTCCGTCAAGTTTTGTCTTGCCAGCACTGTTGAATTAAGTTAATAACATTTTATGTGCATTACATTATTAGGACGGCATGATCTCCGACATGTTTTGTCTTGCCAGCACTGTTGAGTTAAGTTAATACACATTTTATGTTCATTGCATTATTAGGACGGCATGACACCCATCAAGGTTTGTCTTGTCAGCACTGTTGAGTTAAGCTAATACACATTTTATGTGCATTACATTATTAGGACGGCATGACCTCCGTCAAGTTTTGTCTTGCCAGCACTGTTGAGTTAAGTTAATAACATTTTATGTGCATTAGATTATTAGGACGGCATGACCTCCGTCAAGTTTTGTCTTGCCAGCACTGTTGAATTAAGTTAATAACATTTTATGTGCATTACATTATTAGGACGGCATGACCTCCGTCAAGTTTTGTCTTGCCAGCACTGTTGAATTAAGTTAATAACATTTTATGTACATTACATTATTAGGACGGCATGACCTCCGTCAAGTTTTGTCTTGCCAGCACTGTTGAGTTAAGTTAAACGTTTAATGTCATACATATCCAGATGTTCCACATGTTCGGCAGCTACGTTTGACTTGACGGTACTTGTTGCTAGGTTATAAGAGGTGTTATCGTGGCAGAAATACTACAAAATAACTATATCAGAGAGGAGTCATTCGCTTCTGAATCCATCTCAGATATTACCAAACCTAGAAGACTCCGGTGGTTTGGGCATGTTTGTTGTATACTGAACGAAAACATCGTTAAAAAGCTTTTAAACAAGACTTTTAAGCAATGCTTCTCAACCGGAGCGCCGCGGCAAAGTCCCAAGTGTGCCGCGGTACTTTCGTAATTAAAAAAAACCCGTTTGTAGGTAGAATTTCAACACATTATACAACGGAAGGTCCGGATGCTCCGCAGACAGACTACTCAAATAACCAGATCAGAGAAGAGTCATTCGCCTCTGAACCCATCTCAGATATTACCAGACGTGGAAGACTCCGGTGGTTTGGGCATGTTTGTTGTATGCGGAATAAAAACCTCGTTATGCAAAGTCCCAAGTGTGCCGTGGTACTTTCGTGATTAGAAAACAATCATTAACATGCGTTGTTTGAGAAGTTGCAATGACCGGATATGCCACGGTGTGTTTGGCAAATGTGCCACAACCCATACAGTGTTTCTTTGGTCGCCAATATGACACGGGAAACAATCATCACACTTCGAGAAATCAAGACCGGTCAGACCGTACTTTGTGATGAAATAACAAACCCCCACTTGTTCACGCAGAGCTTCATCGGCTTTTATGGCTGCGGATATTTCAAGAATATAGGCCTAGAGGTGACCTACAAGTGTACAATTTTCAAAGGTCATAACATTATACTTATGTTTCCTTGATGCACAACACCGTAGAAATTGATTCGCATATCATGATCTCGGACAGAAGCTCACAAACTGTCCCCTGCACTTGCAATGTAAAACAGCCTAACTATAAACGTAAAGTGAATGCACACTGACACTTCATGTTCTATTACTTATTTCCACACAATGCGGGGAAAGGGTAAGCCGCGTTAGGTTCCTAGTGCTGTAACTAATAATAAGTTTACTGTCCACTGATCTAAAGACTGCGCACAACAATAAGAGAACGCTATTTTACAGCGGATTGTATTTGGCGTGACATCGCGCACCAATCTCTTCCCTTTCTTCCGCGCAAACTAGATCTTCCATCGTTCAGTGTCCGCATTACGTTTTAATGCGGTTTATGGACAAGCTCCTGCAGTGCTCAGTCCCCGGAGAAGTGCCATCGATATGCGTCGCAGTCTGGCGCAAGACAACGCCGTTAAAGCGAGACGACAGATTATATCAGTTGCTGCCGTAACGGCGACCCGAGCCCTCTGGCGTGAAATTACGTCAATGTATGCCCGCGGCACTTCTGGGCTTCTGTCAGTGTCCGAGTATATAAATGTACACTAACGCATACTATGCAGTGGGGACGGCTTATTCGACACATCGGTGCAGAATTATCCTTACTACTTAGCGGCACATTATGCGGATTTGCTGTTTAGCACAAATGTCAGGTTTTGTCGATAAAGGTTTCACACATACACCGACGCAAGAAGAAGAAGAAGAAGAATTTTCTTTTATTTGACCCATTTCAAATAATACATACAATACATTCATTAAAAAAAATTATATTTTACAAATATATAACCTTTTAAATAACGAAAGGGTCAGGAGACTCCTCTAAGACTATGGTAGTCGCTATCGAGGAGCCACCTTTTCCAATAAAACTTTAACTGAATCAATATATCAAGAAATTATTGCGCATTTACAGGAACTCCTGGGTGGCTAGACCTGAACTTAAAAGAGGTCTAAGCTAATTTTCAATGGGTTTAAACGCCTTTTCCAAAAAGGGTTTGCATTTGTCTGGTTTTTTAATTGTCAAAGCCTTTAAAATTCTACTTTTAGCTGTGCACACATTAATGAATTTATTTACAGTTTAATTTGAGCTGTCATAGCGTCTGAGTCTTCAAATTTACGTTTTACAAATGATTGTATTCCCCACCGTGTCTAATAATTTAGAATATAAAAGCCGAACTCAACAACATACTAACACCTATACAGAAAAGCCTCTAAATTTGGAGTACCGGCATTGTAACTGCATCTCCTCCGAAGCACCGAGATCCACTCTTTCGTTATATGTCATTCGCTTGGTAAATTGGCTATTCAGAAACCACAACGAGAGTCATTTCGAGTTATTTACTTACGTGTTTAGTATGCCCTGGGTTGAGCCGAGTCAGCGAGTGCACACAAAATTCTCCAGGATAGTTCATTTTTATGCCAGTACTGAACAGTTTCCACAGCATCTGCTTAACGTAAAGTTCTACAAGTGTATTAGTCTGGGAACCAACATCAAGAAGATATAAACAACAGCACTTGAGACAACTACTGTATCATCTTACAAACTAGAAGATGACATTCGCTGATGTACATTGACCTATCATCAAATATAACGTTGAATTGGACACCAGTGGGGAAGAGGATAAGGCGCAAACCAAAACCAACACGATGACGAACACGGCACGAGGACTTGAAAGGTGTTTGGTTGACGTGGGGAATTGAGGAACGAAAAACCTAACTTTAAGACAATGGGAACTATAGCTAAATGTTGTGCAAGCCTTACGTTGTACCCTTTCGCATACACAGGAAACATACTCGTAACGAATTAAGGGTAACAAACCGGAAATGCACGTCTAGCACTTCCAATTTCTTCTCGTGCTGGTCAGTACTGAATGCTTTTCTTCCCAGGTGATACCAGTGGCTGCTTATTGCTTCGATTGCTATGCTCGTCCCTCCATCGTTACTTATTAAATTGCATGATTTACGTGCCCAACTCCTTAACCGTGCTATTGCATATCCAACAATCATTACATCCGTCTTCTTTTGAGAATTGTTTTGTTTGCCATAGCACCGCGCCAGTTTAAAAAACGCACAAAACGTTGATGTAAATTACCTATTTCAGAATAATCCATAATGCTTTGCGCAGTGGGAAAGTTTCGACGAGTGAACGTTATTTTTTTCTCCAAGTTATGACGTGCTTGTCATGAGAGATACTGCAGTGACGTAATGTGTATTTAACTGTTTACGCGACTGTCGCTCTTGCTTCCTTTGTTGTGATATGTCAAGGGAACACGTAAATATAGCCTTTACGAACGCTTAATGGCGTTTATGTTTCCATGGTAAACACACTATTGTGAGAATTAAATTTATGTCAAAGAATAAACGTTCTGGGAAAAACCAAGATATTGTATTGTTTGGTCGTGTAATTACTTCAGACGCACACTCTGAAATTAAGCTAAGTATCGTACTGCGCAGGCTGTATGAGAATGGTGCCCCACGGTGGGCAGTCTACTTGATTGGTGACGATGCATACTATTTGAGGGGGTCAGATGTAGAATGGTCGGGGTCACACTTTTTATAATTTTGAGCTACAGCATAATGCTGTACATTATAAATGCAATTTCTTTTAGGATTAATATATAAACATCACTACTACAAAGTCGAATTGCCAGTAGGTGCAATCAAAACAATTTTTTTTGTTTTAAAAAATATATAATTTTGACACTGACCTTTTTACTGATTTTGCTCCCATATTCTACCTTCAGGTGCGTTATTTGTGAAGACTGTAAGGCCATACCAATTGTATTTTTTGGATTACGGACCCTTCAACGTTAAAAAAGTAAATAAAAAAAAAAAATTGAACTTGAATTTTTTTTTTTTATTAAAATTATATTCAACTGCACCTCTCAATGTTTGACCCTCCTATCTCACTAAAATGTTGTGAAAATCTGCAATCTTAAATTAATTGGTATGACCTATTAATAATATGCATTTTTTATGTGTTACACCAGGCACAATATTAAGCACTAAGAGCAAGAGTAACATTGTCTTTATTAATAAACAAACTATTATCTAGCAAACGATGACATAGTAATCACTACGAGAACAGTAACACATTACTAACTAGCAAAGTACCAATTAGCATAAACTGCTGGCCGCCATGCACCTGCCTAATTAAGCCAGGGACTGGGCTACTGACTGATCACTACTGTGATTACATTTACTGCCAACAGCAGCGGTTGTTCGCAGAAATGGCAGGTTCTCATAAAATGCATAAGTGGCTGGGTCGCAAAACTTCTTCAGGACCTGAAGGTCCTTATATTTTGCTTGCGTTATCGGAATGGATGCACTGACTTGGTGGACCCTTAGTGTTTCCTCCCTTTGGCCAGCACAGTTGCTGTGGTGAAAGTAGCGGTAAAACTTTTGCTAGATTTTATGAACTGGGATGTTTTTCCTCCACTACCAATTCTCCAATTGGCATTGTAGGCATGGGACATTTTGGTTTATAGGCCGGTGCTAGGTGCTTAGCCATTGCGAGGAACATGGTTTGCGTGCATACGGTCAAATCAAATGGGCATGGCATTTGGTGGGCCTTTCGAAATACATCCCACCACTGATCTGGCACATCCACATCACTCTCCTGATTGACTAACCCTATGTTTTATCACACTCTAAATATAAGAGTGGCCTCTGATCGGGAATGTTATCATGACTTGCGTGCATCTCTTTTTGTGTGCACAAGCCAATGAACACATCGAAACTTTGTATAATTTGTGTTTTGTCCGCAGCATAAGTCACAGAAAATATAAAGTTCTTTGACATTTGCATCGAGCTTGTTCTTGGTGAAGTCGAGCAACATTGAGCAAACTTTTTTGGCAATGGTTTCGTCGTAGCAGCAGTAGAACGATTCCTTTGTGGCGAGTACACGGATATTAAAGCTAACGCATGTCAGCTGACGACGGTAGTACATATCATTAGTTATTTTGTTGGGCGCATGCAAGTTCTTCTGGTAATGAAGCGTTATGGTTGCATGTGGTGACTTTGCGCTTTTTTCTAGCTCACCTTTTACGTTCCTAAAACGTTTCTGCCTTTCGCTTGTGCAGTTTATTTTGAGTTTCTAGTTGCCTCTTTGTTTCTTTGGCATCAGTCATTTGTTGACATTCACCCTTAGTTTCCGCAATAACCCTCTCGATTTGTTTCAGTGTTGCCTTAAATTCATCGCATGTTCTGCATGTGTCCGTTCTTGGATAGCCGAAGGATACACTGAAGTCATTATTGAATATGTGTCGATATAATTCGTAGCGCACATTGCATTTCGGGTGTTTTACCTTGAACATGGCATGACATTTTTTATGTTCAATTCTGATGACAAGTATAGACACGTCTGGTATTCTTCCTGCTGAAATGCAGAAATTTTATGTGGGATCTGACAAGTTTGCGTGTCTCATTCTTTATAGGATGATTGTGACTCTGCCCACGTTGATCGACCTGCCCTTTCCCTGCAATATGGTAAATCTCACCGGGTGAGAGGCCGAGTTAATGACAGAGTGAAACGATTTGAATAGATAATAAATTAATAAAAGTTTACATAACTATTTTTATTCATAACTAACCCAAATGCGTTGTTTACCTCAGTCCCATTGTAATGATTTTGGTAACGGTATAATTCGCAAACCATATTAATTTTACGAAGTGGTTATGTGACCGTACAGTTCATACATATAATTCTCGGGTTAGGATCAGTTTAGGTTCAGTTTAGATTAGGGTTAGGTTCAGTTTAGGGTTAGGTTCAGTGTAGGGGTAGGGTTATGGTATTGCAGTATATTCTTGGTTACGTGACCGTTATGGTATTGCACTATATGATTGGATAAGTGACCGTTATGGTATTGCACAATATTATTGGTTACATGACCGTTGTGGTATTGCAGTATATTCTTGGTTACGTGACCGCACACGTTATTTCAATGTGAAATGTACGGTCACGTAACCGTGTACTTAATTTTAACGGTCCTTGAATGATTGTGTTTGTGACGTACCTGTTGCAGAAAAGGCTGTTTCCAGTGCGTCCTTCTATCAGTAATACCGATAGAAGGACATAAAGCTTTGGGATGCGGCCGCACTATGCCCGCGCTAGCCTTACGAGCCTCCCTAGACCAATGGAATGTGCGCCCATTATCTGCCCCTTAAAAGTTGTGAACGTTGCCGCGAAAAATCCTCAACAAAATCTCCCTCTCTCCCCCGTCTTCCGATGCCATGGCCAACACAGGGCGATAGCGGGACAAAGGGGTGGTGCTGAAGCTCCGGCAAAAATCTTCAACAGCACATGCCTACTCACCCTTCTTCCCCTGTATTTCGATGTCACGACCGACCGACAGTAAAAGCTCCGGCTCAGCCCATCCAACATTCATTTCGTTCCGTGAAGGTTTGTTTAGCAAGCCTCAAGCCATGCGAAAGAGCAATTCAGCGTAAATCAGCTTAGGTTATTACTATATTACTAGAACAGCCCGCCAAACTAGGTTTAATAGACCTGAAACAGTATTCGCAACTTGAATGTTACGACCCAGAAATGTTCAAGAGGTAAATGTTAACATTTCTATTGTAAACCCCGTTTATTAGCGGTTATTCTGAGGCGAGCCAGGCTAACCGTCATTTCCTTTTAGTGTTCACTTGGTTTCAACACAAGCAAGCTTCCTGCTAATAATTACCGCACTTGGTGAGAGGGTAGGATTCTGCGTAATGGAACATACACACCCAGTTTAAGCCCAACCCCAGAACTGTGACTCGGTTACATTCATAGTTTTGAAAATATGGTAAGTTACCTTTCCGAGTGTTATGTTGCTCTGAACGGAGCTTTCGACGTCTTCACGTCTTTATCAGCGTTGGTCTGCGCCACTCTCGGTCGTCATGTGATTGTGTTGGTAACTGTCACATGACAACGCTTCCAGCAAGATCGCGGGAAGGTTGTATCCGGAATCTCTGTTGATTTCTGGTCGCCTCTCTCTGATTTCAATCGCCTCACTGATGCTTCTTTTCCAGAAGTTGTTTTCTCTCGAGAGTACCTTTGCGCCTTTAGCCGAGATGTTGTGGCCCTCATTCACTCTGTGTTCACCTACTGCTGTGAGTGGGCCCCTGGTGTTTTTGTGTTCTTTAAGTCGGGCTCCTAGTGCTCTGCTTGTTTAGCCTACATAGGTCTGATGACAGTCCGGATATCCTATCTCATATATTACCCCACACATGTTGTTCAAAATATTGGCCCTCCTTGGGGATACCAACACCTATGTACAATTAAAGAAAGACCCCACAGCAGAATACAGGAAGGAACTCATCAGCATATTAAGGACACGGCAACAGAAGGACTCTATTCCTATGCAGTTGAAACACCGGATATACCCGACACCAGAAGAAATACCTAAGATCTATGGAACCCCCAAGACACACAAACCAGAGGCACCGCTTAGACCGATAGTATCTAGCATTGGCAGCATTTCCTACAATGCAGCTAAGACATTGGCTAACATTCTCAGATCAAAGACCTAGAAGTTCCCCCTGGACAGAAACTAGTGTCGTACGATGTGTCAGCTCGGTTCATCAGCATACCAGTACCTGACACGATCCAAATTGTGAAGAAGAAACTACAGGAAGACACCACATGGCAACAGCGAACTCCATTCAACATTGATGAAATCACAGAACTGCTTACCTTCTGCCTCAACACCACTTACGTCATGTACAATGGTCATGTCTACAAACAGAAACACGGCGCAACTATGGGCTCCCCAGCCTCTCCTATCGTGTACATGGAAACGTTTGAGAAACAAGCCATCGCCACCACACCCAACCCCCCATCAGTTTGGTACAGATACGTCGACGAGACGTTCGTCCAAATACATGAATACCACATGGAGGGTTTCACTGCACACCTTAACAGCATAGACCCAAACATCAAATTCACCATGGAACCGGAACGAGAAGGCCGACTTCCTTTCCTGGACACTTGTGTACACGTTAACGATGACGACAGCACACGGGTCACGGTCTACAGAAAACCAACACACACGGACCAATACTTGAATTTCAGCTCCAATCACCACCTCAAGCCCAAGCGATCAGTGGTCAGAACATTGATGCACAGGGCCTACCAACTCACAACCACAGACGAAGACAAAACCACCGAAACAGCACATGTCAGAGCAGCGCTCAGAGCCAACAACTACAGAGACTGGATGTTCAACATCCCCAAGAAAAAGAGAAAGACACCAAATGCAGAAAAAAACAGACCAGCCAAATACCGAACATTCCTTTACCATACGTGCGCAACCTGTCGCAGAAATTGACCACCATTTTCCTGGAACATGGAGTGGGGATGCATCACAAACCTTCCAACACTATACGATCTATCGTAGTGAACCCCAAGGACAATACCCCCAAGAACAACATGTGTGGGGTAATACATGAGATAGGATGTCCGGACTGTCATCAGACCTACGTAGGCGAAACCAACAGAGCACTAGGAGCCCGACTCAAAGAACATATAAACATCAGGGGCCCACCAGCAGTCGGTGAACACAGAGTGAATGAGCGTCACAACATATCGGCTAAAGACGCAAAGGTTTACTAGATAAAACAACTTCTGGAGAAGAAAAACCAGTGAGGTGATTGAAATCACAGAGAGGCGACCAGAAATCAATAGGAATTCCGGATACAACCTTACCGCGATCTTCCTGGAAGTGTTGTCATGTGGTAGTTACCAACATAGTCCAAGATCAGGCAGATGGAGATTTGGCAGAAGAACTTGTGACATCACATAACCACTTTGATAAACAGCCCTTCTCACATATTGGAGCAGTGCATGTTTTGTTGGTTTTTGATTGATTGTTTACTTAGGATCAACAATGTTAAACATTGTGTCCCATGAGTACAACACATGCTAATTTACATATACACACAACATTATTACATAAATACAATACAGAATACAACGTTTTATAAGTATTCCGAGTTGTACAAGATCCCTGGGCAAACAGCTGTTTCCTTGCTTCACCTACCCTGCTAAATGTAAAAGTCTTAATGTAAATTTCGGTGATGAATTTCTCTATCTCATTTAGTGTACATGAGTCGACTTCTTATGATTGTGATGACAGGACGAGGAAGACATCTGTAACAGCGGAGAAATGGAGCACATGCTAATGATGTCGACTTCTTCCCTCGACCAAGGAAGACTATGCCACACCAACCCAGGACATAACATAGCATTAATGTTTCCGATTTCACAGGTTGTTGGCAATGGCGTGGATTGCAATGGGACACATGTAGATTTCAATGTCAAAACCTTCATCTATTCCAAAAGCAAGGAATTGCCTTAAAGCCAGAATAACCACATATGTATACACTGCCGGTTATCCACTTTGGGATATCCTTGGTAAGGTGAACACATTGCGCTATACATATAGTAATATGCTGCCGATGTCCACCTCCTCGTGTGTTCATGGTTGGAGATACTGCAGGTTGGTCTGTGGTCACAACTATCTGATCGTGTGTGCTAATGATCACATATCCACCGGAAACTAATGACCTTGTACAGTGAAGTAGATAATGAAACTACCTCCGAGTGGTTCCGCTATGTATTCTGCGTTCTCTTGTTGTTGCTTGAGGATGTTAGCAAAGTACCTAGTATCTACAATATTATACTCTTCTGACAGTTGGCAGGTGGGATGTAATGTATAATTATGATACACCACTGCTGGGAACATCGTCAACTGTCCATCTACGCCTGGATACATCACTGCTGGGCACCATCGTCAACTGTCCATCTACGCCTGGATACATCACTGCTGGGAACCATCGTCAACTGTCCATCTACGCCTGGATACACCACTGCTGGGAACCATCGTCAACTGTCCATCTACGCCTGGATACATCACTGCTGGGCACCATCGTCAACTGTCCATCTACGCCTGGATACATCACTGCTGGGCACCATCGTCAACTGTCCATCTACGCCTGGATACATCACTGCTGGGCACCATCGTCAACTGTCCATCTACGCCTGGATACATCACTGCTGGGAACCATCGTCAACTGTCCATCTACGCCTGGATACATCACTGCTGGGAACCATCGTCAACTGTCCATCTACGCCTGGATACATCACTGCTGGGCACAATCGTCAACTGTCCATCTACGCCTGGATACATCACTGCTGGGAACCATCGTCAACTGTCCATCTACGCCTGGATACATCACTGCTGGGCACCATCGTCAACTGTCCATCTACGCCTGGATACATCACTGCTGGGAACCATCGTCAACTGTCCATCTACGCCTGGATACATCACTGCTGGGCACCATCGTCAACTGTCCATCTACGCCTGGATACATCACTGCTGGGCACCATCGTCAACTGTCCATCTACGCCTGGATACATCACTGCTGGGCACCATCGTCAACTGTCCATCTACGCCTGGATACATCACTGCTGGGCACCATCGTCAACTGTCCATCTACGCCTGGATACATCACTGCTGGGCACCATCGTCAACTGTCCATCTACGCCTGGATACATCACTGCTGGGCACCATCGTCAACTGTCCATCTACGCCTGGATACATCACTGCTGGGAACCATCGTCAACTGTCCATCTACGCCTGGATACACCACTGCTGGGAACCATCGTCAACTGTCCATCTACGCCTGGATACACCACTGCTGGGAACCATCGTCAACTGTCCATCTACGCCTGGATACACCACTGCTGGGCACCATCGTCAACTGTCCATCTACGCCTGGATACATCACTGCTGGGCACCATCGTCAACTGTCCATCTACGCCTGGATACATCACTGCTGGGAACCATCGTCAACTGTCCATCTACGCCTGGATACATCACTGCTGGGCACCATCGTCAACTGTCCATCTACGCCTGGATACATCACTGCTGGGCACCATCGTCAACTGTCCACCTACGCCTGGATACATCACTGCTGGGCACCATCGTCAACTGTCCATCTACGCCTGGATACATCACTGCTGGGAACCATCGTCAACTGTCCATCTACGCCTGGATACATCACTGCTGGGCACCATCGTCAACTGTCCATCTACGCCTGGATACATCACTGCTGGGAACCATCGTCAACTGTCCATCTACGCCTGGATACATCACTGCTGGGAACCATCGTCAACTGTCCATCTACGCCTGGATACATCACTGCTGGGAACCATCGTCAACTGTCCATCTACGCCTGGATACATCACTGCTGGGCACCATCGTCAACTGTCCATCTACGCCTGGATACATCACTGCTGGGCATCATCGTCAACTGTCCATCTACGCCTGGATACATCACTGCTGGGCACCATCGTCAACTGTCCATCTACGCCTGGATACATCACTGCTGGGCACCATCGTCAACTGTCCATCTACGCCTGGATACATCACTGCTGGGCACCATCGTCAACTGTCCATCTACGCCTGGATACATCACTGCTGGGCACCATCGTCAACTGTCCATCTACGCCTGGATACATCACTGCTGGGAACCATCGTCAACTGTCCATCTACGCCTGGATACATCACTGCTGGGAACCATCGTCAACTGTCCATCTACGCCTGGATAGCAGCATCATTCAACTCCTTTGTGTCGAGATATGGAGCAGTCTGCAATGATGGGAAGTACTGTGTTTGGTACGTCACTCAATCTGATTGTAATCCTTGCTATATTTCCATGCGTCCTTAACAGTGTGCACACCGTTTGCATTACATAGTTTTGTCCATTACTAAGTTTGTACTCGGAGTCGGCATATATGCGAGAATTTCAACGATTGGATTAAACAAATGTTTAAATGTCAGTAAAAGTGATATTATTTAGCAAAGTTGTTTTGTATGCCAGAGTGCAGTACACTGATGCTTTGTTTAATTTTTTATTTGGCAGTTTGAACACTATCTTCCAATTCCACCTACACACCTGTGCTATATCTGGCCCTGTCACAATCCACCACTCCCAGGATTGTGGATTTTCTTCAAACATACAGCATAACCGTCACTCTTTGTGAGTGATTGAATTGATCGTGGCACCGGCCTGGATTCCTTAACCTCAAGAGGCACTAAAATCATGTTCGTAAAACGCATACGTTGGGCAGCCACCATTAATTTCAATATGGCCGTCATCTGAGGATACAGCACAAGGCAGAAATGGATTCCTTGACCCGGCAAATGCTGGTTTAGACACAGAGAACGTGTTTTTATCTTGTTTAGAAGCTGAGATATATGGATAATGGATATCGGTGGCGGCCATTTTTTTAAAAAGATGGCGGCTAAGTACCATGTCGATAACGATGGGTACTTGAAATTAATCTATACATCATAATCTAGATGTCTGCCAATGTTCATACTTTTGTCAAAATGCACAGTCATATCCCTTAGCCGATGTACTAATAACGGGAGCAGGCAGTTATGTTTTTGCTTGATCCCAATCGTACAGATTAATGTGAAACGTGTAGCGAAGTGATGCTGCCTAGAACGTGATCTGTAAAGCAAAGAAGCCATCAGTGAAAACGTTATCAGAATCGCTGGTTTGTTAACAATCCTCAAGACGTGATGCAGACGCTCAATTAAGCGCATGAAATCTTTACGCTGTCGGTTTACTCGAGCGGAAATACAACTTGGCGTATCTACAATGCACACGACATAGATTTACGTAGACGTAGAGCTTCCGCGTATGTAGACTCACGAAGCAGTCGTCGCACTCCATCCATATATGTTAGAGTAAGACGTTAGCATTCTGAAATCGCTAATTTGTTGTTGTTTAGCTGTCAGTAGATCACGGTCGACGGTCTATCGGCAGTTCATTCTCTGTTGCCTTCAACCTTCCTTAACCAGCTTTTGTCCACCATAGGCTTGTTGTGCAGTTCTAGTAGTTGGCAGCCTCGTGACGTGGCTGGGTCAGCTCATACGTCTTCTGCAAATAGTTGAGGTTATCGTGATCGTACCCGGGCATCTGTATTCGTCACATGATCGCTCCAGAGAATGCCCAAGATTTTGCGCAGGCATTTAATATCGAATGCGTCTGTTTTGTTTTATTGATCCACCTCGAACCAATAAAGGTTTTGTTGATGTCGTCCAAGATGCCCGCATTCTCGTGAAGTTTCATGCATTCTTCAACTCGTGGACCTCTACTGGTGTCTTTTAACTTCTCCTGTCGCCACTGGTTATTTGGTTCACCAGTGAGATCAGCATTTGTTGTCTTTTATGCCTAATCGTTTCAGGTAGCCTAAACACATTTCCCTTATCACATTGCAGGTCTTTGCGATATTTTATGGTACACTATTTCTCGGGTATGTATTTGTTTAAAAAGAAAGCATGTACAGCTAGCTAAGAAGTACAACATACTCATGTTAGATGCTCCACCATTGTCGAGGTATACCTGATAATTCCCCAGAATGCAATGCACAACAAGCGTTCCAATCGATCCCCGTAAAAGGTCAATGTTCCAAACATGCGACATGCTAACCGCTGGAAGGTCAGTGTTAAATGTCCCTCGTGTTTGGTTTGGAACAGAACGAGTTCTATATTTTTCTAGGTCGGCCAAAGAAATCTCGCGAATGCAACGACGCACAACCCGCGGTTCAACTGATCCACTAAAGGAAAATGTTCTAGACATCGTTTGCACTATATTCAATTCGCAGATGATTTAACGCCAAGTGTCATTTTGCAGAGTGGTAAACTAAATCGAACTATGACAGATTTTGTATTGCGCAGCAGATAGCAAACGAATTATATGAGAACCGACGACGATACACTGATACGCTGATCACTGGATAATGTCCAGGGTATGTTACATTAGAGCCTCGATCTACTACAGACGCTGCACAGACACGGTCAGAGGGAGACAGCTTACAGTAATAATAATGCTGTATTCTTAATTACCGCCTAGACAAGGCATTCTTGACGGTTGGTCCATTACTATAGCTAATTTGGCAGAAGTTAATATGGCGTCCGTGTTTTGTTTTGTTGCTGATCGATACCATTGATACTGCGATTTCAAGACAGGTTTTCCTTTTCCATTTGTGGGATATGTTTCCTCTGGCATCGATAGCACGTAAGTGCAGATTTACAACGGCGGGGTACATCTAGATACAACAACTGATAAGTCAAAGGCATCCTCGCAAATTTGCATCTGGTGGTTTTGCTTTGTGTGGCAATCTGGTTAAATGTTTTAAATCTTGCAAACGGCATTGTTAACATCTATGCATGGAAGATTAAAACAGTAAGCAAACCAACAGCGCAAATTCGTTTGAGCGATATGCTACAGCCTTTCTTATTGCTAGTTGCAATGTAAACGAGTACTTTTAACCAAGGAATAAACTGGGATCAGTGTTATGCCCGTCAAGATTTATGCAACAAAATGTGTAGCTTTGCCAACTGTTGCACCATATGTGACGTGGCGGGTTGCACAGCTCACCCTGGCGCTGAATGACTAAAGACTAAATCTACCTCAGAGAAAGGCGACTTTGGCCAGTAATGTGGTATGTGAATGGTACCTATTTCGAAGGATTGTAAGTTGGCTGTCCCGATAAGCTAGGACTGGTAATAAAACATTGACGGGTTATTCAGCCCGTCCACGTAACGAGGTGACGGGGCTCTAGACTGGTTGCTGTTTTCGACTAACTGAAATATAATGATGCGATTACATCGACCTTTACTAAATTCACTTGCTACACAAGACACCAAAGAGACAGAGTATTACCACATGCAGTGTTCCAACAGACAATTTGTCAGGAGTCACGTGATAGAGAGTAACATGACAGCGAGTATGGTTGATATCAAATATCACGTTTGGAAACTGCATCTAGCTGTCATTGTACTAGGCAATGGCATGTTGCACACGTGATACGATTATGTCGCAGCCCACATTTCCTTTATAGCCGCAGTTAATAGTCATGTGGATTAAACCAGTTTAATTAATTTTGAATGCGTCATGACACAACACAATCATTTTGCTCATTGTAACGTACGTGTGCAATACGCTCTGTGCAACACAGCCGTGTAGTTCTGATTTTTAAACGCACACATTGAATTATAACCAATACTATTTTGTTACGTGGTGTCACGGTCAACACTTTCAAAATTAAGTTGTTTAAAAGAGCACTGCAGCGATAGAGAACATAGTCCTTGACACTGAGTTTGAATTGGCTAAATTCATTAATTAGGAGTGTGAAATCAATATCAGATGGCGTCTTTGCGAGTACATTCCGCTGTAACCGTATTCGACTTTGGCGTAGTTGCTCACGTAATCGAACGCGGCCTGCAGCTTTGTTCGATTACGTATGCTACATCGCCACCGTATCGTGCGTTCAATTTCAAAAGCTTAAATTTTCTATGATAAGCCAACGTATGTGATTTTGAAACCTGAATTGCACAGTTGTACTGCAAATGACGCATTGCACCCGTCTATTTATTGCTAACTTTGGAGCATATAGTAAATGATGTATTGCACCTGTTTATTTATTGATACGCTAACTCTGGAGCATATGATAAATGACGTATTTCTCCCGTCTATTTATTAGTAAGCTGACTTTGGAGCATATAGTAAATGACGTATTGCACCCATATATTTATTGATACGCTAACTTTGGAGCATATAGTAAATGACGTATTGCACCCGTCCATGTATTGATACGCTAACTTTGGAACATGAAATAAATGCATCTCACCCGAGGCGTCGAGGTCGCCTCTTCCTAAGTTCATTCGCTAACAATAATAGGCCATGATCTACCAACTTGCGGTGTATTAAGGACAAAATAACAATAGTTACTTTATGTTATTTACTACCGTGTTTTTGTTAATTTATCTTTTTCTTGAGGGCCTTTCTCCTATCTAATTGAATAGAGATCTCCAGATGGCGCCGCGAGTCCGCGTCATATGTTCTGGCACTTGCAAAGAGGCGTGACAATTCGACCACATTATGACAGTTTGTTAGCTGTACTACCAAACGTGCACAGTAGTTGGTGCTCGTTATATCAAAACAAAGCATGTCCTGTTTCGTCGGGCAAACCATTGATGGGTTCATAGCCACATACCAAATAACTATCGAGCAGCTGTTTTTATTCAGGAGCCGATGCCGATGGCGCCCAGATAATGCATACTAAATTAACAGTGCCAGGCCCGTAGTTTGTCTGAATCGCATGGAGATTCGTATGCCATTGATTGCAATTTGTTAGACTGAACTGTCTTGCAGTTGTCGCGCTCGCATTGCCATTGAGATAAACAATTGGCAATGTATCGTTCATAAATCTAAGATCAAAACCACAGAATCACCGCACTGTCTGAGACATGCGTTTTGGCCACGGCCTTGCAATAAAAGTGTCGTTGGGGTAACAGTGTATGGTACAATACCATGATAGGCCGCGCTCAACACGCTCGTGTTGTGTATGGCACGCAGTACGCATTTCAATGACGGGTCGAAGTGGCGTCACACTTGGAGATCCTATGGAGTTGGAACAAGAGGCTGTTAACGAATACTGGTTCCAACTTAATATACAGGTTCCAGCTAAGGATACTGGTTCCAACTTAATATACAGGTTCCAGCTAAGGATACTGGTTCCAACTTAATATACAGGTTCCAGCTAAGGATACTGGTTCCAACTTAATATACAGGTTCCAGCTAAGGATACTGGTTCCAACTTAATATACAGGTTCCAGCTAAGGATACTGGTTCCAACTTAATATACAGGTTCCAGCTAAGGATACTGGTTCCAACTTAATATACAGGTTCCAGCTAAGGATACTGGTTCCAACTTAATATAAAGGTTCCAGCTAAGGATACTGGTTCCAACTTAATATACAGGTTCCAGCTAAGGATACTGGTTCCAACTTAATATACAGGTTCCAGCTAAGGATACTGGTTCCAACTTAATATACAGGTTCCAGCTAAGGATACTGGTTCCAACTTAATATACAGGTTCCAGCTAAGGATACTGGTTCCAACTTAATATAAAGGTTCCAGCTAAGGATACTGGTTCCAACTTAATATACAGGTCCAGCTAAGGATACTGGTTCCAACTTAATATACAGGTTCCAGCTAAGGATACTGGTTCCAACTTAATATACAGGTTCCAGCTAAGGATACTGGTTCCAACTTAGTTGGCAGGTTCAAACTAGGGATACTGGTTCCAAATTATTAGACAAATTCCAGCTACGGACACTGGTTCCAACTTAGGAAGCCGGCTCCAACTGCTATCGATTACACTGCCCAATCAACATTGCATTTGCTGTTGCCTGTTAAACAAACACACTCATTTTCGTAATTCAGTATTTACTATTTCGTATTTATTTGTTCCAAGTTAAGCAGTGCTGGTGGCACACTCGCCCCCTTGCATGTCGCCAACATCGTCCCTCTCAAACTCCTTTTCTCTACTCTCCGACACATTATATTATAATTACCATAGTTGTTGCTCATGTGAATAAGATCGTCATACTGGATGCGTTTTCTTACGATTTGTGCCTATTTCATATGTTCTTATCGTCTGGCTATAAGTGCAGTTATTTGCAATAGTTACGTATTTGAATAACGTGTTGACATGCTGATTAACGTCTCCCATAGAATGGAGTGGATGTTTTTGAGCTTCTGGTTATTGCTCGATGGCATGTTTTGTACTATTTGGCTGGCACTTATACAACGAAGGTGATTGCGTCAAGACATTTCATAACCATTGGTATATAGAACACTGTGGAACACAACGGAATTTGTTTGCATTTAAGTGGACACTCTTTACATCGGGAGTTCTTATAGCGAGAGTGCTTTGTCCATAAAACACTATAGGCGAGGGTATGGTTTCAAGTATGTTCTTCTATCGGGAATTCTTATAGTGAGAGTAACACTACAACAACAACAACTACTACTACTACTAATAATAATAATAGCTATTTCGTTAGCGTCTCTTTAAGCCAAAACTGTTTTCTTATGCAGTTCAGTAAAACAAGTCATACACACTACAGACAGTAAAGAACTCGTGTATTTGTGAAATATGCAAAATTAAACTTAGATATCGAAATGGTTTTCGATTGAACAGGTCTGCCAGGGAGAAAAATGTAAAGAGCCTTGAGCAGACCTTAAAGTCTGATTACTGCGCTATATAAAAACGTTTTCCCTTTCTTTAGTTCTTCGCGATATGCAAACCTTAAACCTTTACTTTATTTTTTTGCGATATGCAAATTATAAAATATCTCTAAAAATAAACACACACTAAACGATCTATCAAAAACATCAGTATATTTCATCTTATTATAAACATTAATTTTATTAATTGAACAAAAAAACTAATTTACTGTGCGTCAAATATAATGTAAAAATACCTCCTCACTTAACTTCCTTCACCTTAGCCATTGCACTCAAGTCGTGTCTAACACAATCGACGTCTACGATCTAAGACTAACAGCGCTCGTACAATAATTACATCGCCATTCAATGCAAGCGATGATTGTATATGGATGGAGACGTTTTGATGAATCGTAATAATCAGACACGGGAACCATATCTCACCTTTCTTAACTGTTAATTGATTTTGCGTCTTTTGTTGTAGTCTACGCAACAGGACACTGTCATTTGTCAGTCCGAGTCGGCCGGATGTTGGTGACCTACTTGTCCTCTTTGCATCGATAGAGGGAGTCAGGGACGGGTCATTATTTTACTTAAAGTCAGAGACGGATCATTACTTTACTTTCGGGTCCATGACATACCAATGTAGTACCTGTGATTTTGCGACGGTACGCCGTTTTTGGCAATGCCATAGGGCCCTACAACCTAAACAATATATCCAATTAAAATGTCCCCAGATAAAAAAGATCTTATCGCCGGCTGGCACCATGTGAATCGCTGTGGGATCCCGTGCGTATGGAGACATTGCGTTGGACGCCATTTGCTTGGAGAATTGCACATTATGATTTTGTAGAGAACATTATAGTATATGATTAATTTATTCCAGCAGGTGCTTGAAAGAAAACTTGACTTTAAGAATGTTCAATATGTTACAATTGGGAAAACAAGTATTGAACACTTCCCAAACCGTAAAGTAGTAGATGGGTGTTTGATTTCACAAGTGGGCAGCCGAGGAAACGCTACGTGTTTGCTACGTCCGTATGGTGTAAGTGCCTTCTACGACACTACACCCACCTCTTGTTTACATCATGTGTTCCTCAGTTATAATAATAATAATAACAATAAGTTATTATTATTATTATAATGTTCTTAAAACTACAACAAATGTGTTGAAGGTACACAAAATAACCGAATGTTCTTGGTATTCCTCTGTGAATGAAGACCTGAAGTGAGACGAAATACAATTTATTCAGTGAACTTCTTGCTAATAATAACCATCCCTGGTATGAAATTCTTCCTTGGTGCCGTCCAGCGAGTTATACGTATTCTTACAATCCACATATCAGATTTTCAGCCGACATTCGTCCGTCTCAATGACATTTTCAACATTCATATCACGGCAATGTTCAGTTGTCGACTGTTCGAATCACGACCTAAAGCCCAGCGCAAATCCTGTTCGACAATGTCCAAATATGTAAAGTGTGGATAGCTGCAGTAATATCAACATCCGGTTAATTACAAAGTGCATACTTCGGTTTAAATGGTCAAAACAATTCTCTTTGGTTATTACATCTGGCAACTTGTCAAACCCAAAACATTTTTCTTACGAAATACATAATTTCTCATACAATACGTAATTGCTTTGCAAACATTAAAAAATCAATTGTTGAAGGAGCCATACATCTTATATAGTAAGCGATGGCGAAAATATACATTGCTTTACAGCTACTGTGCCTCCCAATTGTACCGAGTATTAACATATGAATCTTCTGCAGGACCGTTTCCACGCTACAGTATTTCATTACATGGTGTGTAAATTTAGTTAATGTATTGAGTGTATGAACAATGTGTTTCACGTCGTTGTGTGAATGTGCCAGAGAAGTAAATGAGTGATGTGATGGTTGTACATGGAAGGATTTGAACTTGCATATATTCTGGGAGTCGAATCCTTTCTTTGATTTACTACTGAACCACTTTGATCATGGTTTATTGAGAACGTGGATACATTCATATTCATGTGTAAAATGAATGTCTACATAAGTGATATTGATCTGCTCTTCTTACCACACAAACGTATCGACTATACCCACTTCTGGCGCGTCTCATTAACGCGCTGCTTCTAGTCTTCTATATAAACAAATTACTAACAATTAGCGCAACATGAACACCCGAGAACATGCGTGGATGTGAAAAACACTGTTGCCAGTAACTACCTTCGCATCCGTAAATCTTGTCCATATCTTTAATAATAAACGAAATCACGACATGTAGCAGAGTGGACATTTTGGCCGAACAAATACATCCAATCAATACTTGATAAATGGTTTAAGAGCCGTAGATAACTTCGTTTGGATCAGTTCCTAGCAAGATTAAACTGCACCAACCGTGTCCTGCAGGCGATTGCAGCGATCCACGTCTTCCGTAGTCGGCGTATCCAGTATTGCAAATAAAGTCGTCTCCCGCGCTCCACACACAGACACACACGGTACAGCGTCGCGCGGCTGCGGAACCCCGCAGAAAGAGCCGACAGGAAACGAAACACAGAACTGCTTCCGCGGACCCGGGCTGCGTCGATGGTCAGTTGTCAGACCTGCGACAGAGCTGCCAGTCGCCGAGTCTAACTGCGAGTGGAGAATGAGTGAGCGAGCGACACGCCGATCAATGCCGACGGCGATCCTCTGCCCGGCTCCCGTGACGCTGTGACAGACGGAAGGCGACTAAGGACGAGACGTCGTTACGAGCCGACAACGGCGGCACCCGACGGGCGCAACGGCGCTCGTGGCGTAAACCACCCTAGCCTGTGGCCCCTGAAGGCGACACCTTTCCACTGGTAATTATCCTTTTGGGAGTCTATAGTATCGATACACCATACACATTTTTACAGTTAAGATTCAAAATTCTCTTTTGTTTGTGATGAAATATAATAGTCTAATCGTCTATGTAAATCGATTAGAATTGAACTAGAACTGAAAAACATGACGATTTCAGGATAGTTGTTAAATTATACATTCGGAACAGAAAAATTTGTCGTTGATACGCATTTGATGGACAATAAGAATCGTACCCATATATACATTCACATACGCATGCCCTCGCAGACACACGCACGCACGTGCATATCACCCGTTATCGTTCAATAAGTGTGCATTATGTGTCAGAGACCAAAATTAAGCTTGCGAAGGAAATACGTATTTGAAGAATGCATCTTTACTTGTGCTATCTGAGAAACAATTAACGCTTAAAAGCTCTTTGAACCGTGTTAAAGAGGAATTCATGCACATGAACAGGCTTTTCGAAATAAAATTGTGAATACATCAGTTTAGATTCTAAATCTTTAGTGCAGCCTTTGAATATTTCGTTCATAAATGGTAGTTAACTTGTTTAACTAAACGGAACTCGTTGAAGCCTGGTATCCTCCAGCACATTTTAGTCAGCCAGTACAATTTGAACTCAAATATATTATAAGAACATTATAAAGTGTTGATGATACGGTCAAACATTCTAAATAATCGCTTTTTGCTGCAGATTTATTTCACATCTCAAAATAGTCATAATGTATTGATATTTTTGACAACGCTACCATGTGTACACGATGCAACGTTGGGCTTTGAAACTTCTCTCGGTAAAACAAGCAACATTAACGATTTCCCAATTATACTGTCGTCTGTTGCCTGATATAATTGTCACATAGTCAATTATGTCGATGGTTTTTAGCCTACGTAGGTACTACGAAATGAACAGGAAACAAAAGCTAGAATAAGCCAGACAAGACTCAAGCAAAATAAAAAAAAAACAATTCACTACAGCAACAGAGATAAAACTATTTAAGAGCTTTGTACTGACCATACTAGCCTACGGATGTGAAAGCTGGACTTTTAAAATGCAGAGACTGAGAGGAGATTACACACTTTCCAAATGAAATGCTAACATATTGAAACTTTCTTACAAAAATCAACGAATTTGTAAGAAACATCATCAAAGATTTGGCTGGACTTCAAAAGCCCTAAATATAAAAAGGATGCTACAATGGTACGGACACACCACGCGCTACAATACAATTGCCAACAACCATCCAAGAGGGTGACGTCAGAGGGGGAAAGACCAAGGTAGAAGTGGCTCGATAACATCAAAGAATGGACGGATGTGTTGCTTAAAGATGTCTTCAAGTGAAGACAGGCGGCGACACATAGTCGATGAAACACACAGATGTGCACCTCAACGATCGTCTCGGTTAAGGCATTAGTGAGTGAGGGATTGGATGAGTGAGTGAATGAATGAGTGAGTGAATGAGTGAATATGTGAGTGGATGAGGTCATATGCTCTCTTTTATTAAATGAACGACTTACTTTTTTTAACTATTCATCTGCTGCTACTGGTCTGAATATTAACGAACCCGATTTGCTAAGTGCGAAATGCTTCGTGGTGATAGATTTATTCATTGCTGATACCCCTGAACAAGTTTCTTCTCTGTTGCTTATTAATACTCTCCATCTCTCTCGGTCTTCTGCGATTGTCTTCCATTCTTGGCCATGAATCTGCCCTACCAAACTCTCATTTCATGCTGTCTTTCTATCTCAGCGTTGGTCTTCTTCTTCTACAATCCTCTTATGTTTTTCTGTTTTTCCATGCTCTTTAGTCAGTCTCATTCATAATTTAATTTAGATAATTGCACTTTAGCAATTCGGAAGAAGTGGAAAAGCCAAAACATAGCAGAGAGCCTTACCTGACATTGCTGTATTGCTAGTGTTGCTATCTTGAACATTTGAACCAATCCTTATCCATTGGCATTCAGAATCTGAACGAGTGTCCCCATCTGACGGACAACGACATGTGCGTGCATAAGTCTCAATACGCAACTTGATTTCGCAGGAAATCTGGTAAAAAAAAATTGCAAGCATAATTTCTTTTGTGCGTCGACCTCTAAATGTTTGTCATTCGTTTCACTGGTTGATTTCTAGGGATCTAATTGCTGGTTTCGTGAAATTAAAATGTCAAAATTCCCTATTTTTTCCCACCTCAAAGTACATAAAAATACACAGGTCAATCAGTGTTATTGTATGTCATGCCGTAATCACAAAACTAAGAAATGAGGATAGCTGAACAGGTGTTCCCAAGGTAACAACCCGCACCCACTCTAGATAATAACCTATTAATAGCACCTAGACTGCTAAGTCACACAGGAAAGTAAGATATACTGGATGATTTATATTTGTTTATAAAAAATACATCAAATCACCATGGACCGGACCTGGGACCGAGTACACTTTCATGAGTACAAGTACGAGTACGAGTACTTTGACGATGGATAAGTATGAGTACAAGTACGAGTACATTACTAAAAGCTGAGTACGAGTACAAGTACGAGTACATTCTCACGAGTATGAGTAAAAGTACGAGTACATTAAAAAAAATGTAATATTAAATAATAACGTATTTTTAAATTATGAATTAATCTAATTTATATAACTCAGCACAAGTGAATATGCAATGGCAGTTGTTCAATTTTATGAGGAAAACTAAAAAATCTCTATTTCATCAACAATGAAATTCACTTCATTGGCATTCATTTCAGTGGCATCGTATGATCTTATCATCTATTTGCCATTGCACCGAGTGAACATGAGTTGTTCACAGGTTGAGTCTTTCAGGCTGCACCGTTCAGGGCATAATACTTTCTCGGCTATGCTAAATACCCTTTCAACTGGGGCTGATGAGGCTGAAATGCTGAGATGGTGAGGGACCATCTGAGCCAGAGTTGGAAAACTCAGAACTGTAGTGATGTATTCGTTCACCTCTACAATCAGCAATCTGCTGATATTATAAGTTTGCAAATTATATTTTCTGATCGTAGACTACTAATTGTTGAGAGGGTTAGCAAATGTCCACATAACAGGCTCAGCATCCCTTTGGACTTTTTAGTCAGACTGCTGGCATGGGATTATGCTAGTGTAGGAGGCAGTCTGACTTGAGCCACCTTACTTCTACAGAGGAAGACTGGCAGTTCGTGTTCTTATCAGTTAGTACTGTCAGCCACTGTCAAGTGGCATGAACTCCAGACTACATCAAAGGCATTTCCTGTCTAACTGGTGGGTTAACTACTAATTGGCTCTTTATGGACATCCTGGTGGCTTAATTAAACAAACAGTTTTATGGCCTGAACTGATAGCCTACAAGTATTGCTTGCTTAACAGGGTGTTTCTGACTGGGAAAAGATGCTGCCTGTTGCCATGTTTGGGGTATCATGGTCATGGTTATCAGAGAATGAGCATGCACTATGTGTAGTGATGGTAATTGTTATTCTATCAGAAATAACAAAGTATTAAAAAATAGTCGAACATTTAAATATTTCAAGAAAGTTAAATTTTATAACCAAATATATTTATTTTCCCCAGTTCATATTGAGAAAGTACTCAGATGTACTCGTAAAATCTGAGTACAATGAGTATGAGTACGAGTACGAGTACATGACCCATAAGTTTTATGAGTATGAGTACGAGTACTTCAAAAATGTACTCGAGTACACGAGTACCGAGTACTTCGGCCCCAGGTCTGCCATGGACGTTTCATGATTGTCGTATTGTATATTAACAATATGATTACATGCCGTAGCATGTAAGTGGTTTGATTGAAGTGTTGGCCAGACGTCGCTGTAACAGAAGATAAACCATTGACACTTGCATGAGACGCACTGCATCGCCCCTCTTTGAAGGACACTTTATTATTAAGCTACACATATTCGTCCAGTTTCCACGTAGCCTAAACATATTAACATATAGTTCGAGGCACCTTTGTAGCAATTAATTTACCTCATATACTGCTTTGCAAATACGTCTAATCAATCTGTGGTCTTCCGTTTCTCGAGGTGCATATATCAAAGTTCGACCTTTACGCCAAAAAGGTGCTAGTCAGCCGGACTAGCAACTTCAAAACGTTACTGGTCCGGCAGCAAAGCTACTGGTCTGCATTTTACCAAGTTACACGAAAAAACGGCGCAATGCGCGAGCGCCGCAAACAGCCTGCAAAACAATATAAACCGTAAACAATAAACTATTTGTTGGCAGTTAAAAATATAACATTATAACTTGACCATGTTTACCTGGATCAATGGCTGCTATACGACACAAACACATCGTAGCCCTTTTACAACTTGTCCAAGGCCCTCTTGTGCACGTTGGCATTCGGATGATGTCACACTTCAGCTGTCTCTTTAAGAGTGATCCTGCTCAAACCATTTTGCGGTAGAAGATGTAGAGTGTGTGCGACAACATTGTGAGCTTGAATTGCTTCATTGCCTTCTTATAGGCCCTTTCCAAACAGTGCATAAGGAAATGTACGGGAATGACATCATGTAGCTCTGGAAGAGGGTTATGACACCTGATTTATGGCCAACGTTTACGCTGGCCCCATCATTCCCATAACACAATCTTCCTGGGCAATGAGCATGGCATTTGCTCAGACTCAGAGTCAACTGTTACTGCCTCGAGAGCAAGACATATGTCCTTGGTATCAGCTCTCTTCAATGCACAGCAATCATGGCCAGCAAATAGATACATGCACATACGTTCTGATACAATTCACGTCGTTCACACTGGTGGACATATCAACAGAGCCACCTGACAACAGACTAATGAATAATGGCTCTTGGTTGATGAACTTTGTAGCTTCCTTGCGCTCAACTGCAGCAACAACATACACGTATGGCGTATCTAAAGGACTTGTCATTCATATAAGCAACTCCTACGACTTTCTTGACATCCAATTCCGTCACCCAACATAAGTCCCCAAACAGACCGCTATGGAGTGCTATTGCATGCCTGTCACGAAATAGCTTATCTAGCTTCTCAAAGAACAACATGTTCGTGTATCGGATGGGCTTCGGTATCTGATGTTCCTGTGGGAGCATTCTTCAGTATTGTTCAGCTGCAAGAGTGTGACATTTCGATGTGTCATGTTGTACTAATACCGAACGTCTATAGTGGGTTGATCCCTGTCGCGCGTTTTTCTAACACTTTCCCCGCGTAGATTTTGGTGTTGGCGGCTTATAAAAAAATCTATGATTTACCAAAATGATTTACCGAAATGACTAAATTACCGTACTTTCGTTTCGTGTGCTTTTTCAACTATACATATCATTATAACGTGCGCCTTTCGTGAGCGCCGCGGTTCGCGTTATTATACATTGGGCAATAATGAGTGTAAAACGCATGTTTGTAAGCAGTTTTTGTAAATATCGTCTTCCGGTAGCCAGTTTTGACTATAAACTGGCATGTAGAGGACCTACTGCTGTTAAATAGTGCAATTTCCCCGAAAAAAGTAGGCGATCACACGGACCAGTAATTCAAAACAGTTACTGACCCGACGGCAAAATAGGTGGTCAATGACCACAGAGTCAGCGTATATTTCGAACGCTGGTATATATCCGTACTAAACATTAAAATAGTTCGTGGCTTATTGCAAAATCGTATGAGATACGAGAGCAATTCTATCGTACTGTCATATACCCATTCATGGAGTAACACGCCAAGCATAGCAATACTGTTAGACCCTACCCGAAATATCATACCTCTCCCTCTAAATTGTTTCCACTTACTATTTTCTACGGTCGCTATTAAGGCGTGCTATACATGTCCAGGTACAACGAATTAATGTGAAGCATCAAGGAAGCCTTCTTGTGAATGGCTCATCATCAGCGACAATGACGTGGTAAATCCATAAGTACAAATAACTACATTTGCTTTTTTAAATGCATGCACCGCCAATTGGCTGATCACAGGCCAATGATCAAAGGAAGCAAAGAACATCGAAAGAGGCGAGAATACATCGACACCGGGGGGGGGGATATATACTATTGTCCCCAGAGTGGATAATAGCTATCATTAAGCAGTGCTGCTGGTTCAGAGAATTGCGTCAGACATCTTTTCCTGGCTCCAGTAGGCACACACGCTACTCAAGCCCGTTCCAGCGCGATCCACACTCGGAGATCCGGTGTTGTAATGAATGACGCGATTCAGTCCCAAATACATCGTGTCAAAATCATACATGTTCTTGGAGCTGCAGTCATTTCGCAAGTCGTTCTTGTATACAAGCAGTCTGTCTCCATAACATCGAATTTCGGCTGCGTACCCTTCCCCGAAAGTGCCCGCGTCGCCAGCTACAAAACGCAACATACGTGTGCACTATGCAATGTTCGTATGCATGCGCTTATTTCAGTCGGACGAGAATTGGATACTATGTTGCTGATTTGTATTTATATTTATTTTGCTGCAACATGAAACAGTTACATGCTACACCCTTTCTATTCTACTCTCATACTACACCCTTTCTATTCTACTCTCATACTACATCGTTTCTATTCTACTCTCAAACTACACCGTTTCTATTCTACTCTCATACTACACCCTTTCTATTCTACTCTCATACTACACCCTTCCTATTCTACTCTCATACTACACCCTTTCTATTCTACTTTCATATTACATCCTTTCTATTATACTCTCATACTACACCCTTTCTATTCTACTCTCATACTACACCCTTCCTATTCTACTTTCATATTACATACTTTCTATTATACTCTCATACTACACCCTTCCTATTCTATTCTCATACTACACCCTTTCTATTCTACTTTCATATTACATCCTTTCTATTCTACTCTCATACTACACCCTTTCTATTCTACTTTCATATTACATCCTTTCTATTATACTCTCATACTACACCCTTTCTATTCTACTCTCATACTACACCCTTTCTATTCTACTTTCATATTACATCCTTTCTATTATACTGTCATACTACACCCTTCCTATTCTATTCTCATACTACACCCTTTCTATTCTACTTTCATATTACATCCTTTCAATTCTACTCTCATACTACACCCTTTCTATTCTACTCTCATATACTACACCCTTCCTATTATATTCTCATACTACACTCTTTCTATTCTATTCTTATACTACACCCTTTTTATTTACAGAAAATGTCATATTTCCCACCAATAGAAGCGTGCTGCACTTGCGGTTTTGATTTCCCTTAGCGACTGATAGTGCCGTGGGAAAACATACCCCTATTATTATTATCATCGTTCTACAACAGTCTGGCTGTGTCTAGGGGGTGTGAGAGGCTCCATGTAACATTGCTATAATAATTATTACTGTTTCACTTCAATACCAATGCATGCCCGATATAACAAATCGTAAACTAGAGTTTTGGAAACAAATGGAACAATCTAACGTGAGGAAAATTTAAGTACTACACATATCCGTACTTCTGCTAAGAAAGAGACTGAGTACTGAGCTTTATCTCCACAACAGCGACAGAGTTGTAACTATATAGAATGTACTAGTACACGGCTTTAATGGAAGTCTCTCCTCGTACGATGGGTGTGACAGAGATAAATATAGCGACACTAAAGAGAGTCTTTGTCAAGTATATCATGTAGGTTCTGCCAGGGATCGCATCAAAATTGCAACTGCTTTGCTCTTCCCTAGTTTACTCTTGTTCCCATTTTGGTATCTTAGGTAGGGCCTAGTTATTTTTGTTTAATCTTACTACCCATATTTTTTAAGCAATCCTGAAGTGCAACACCATTATCATAAAAATAACTGTATCAAAGGAAACATTTGGGACGGTATTTAATTCACCTGGTAGGAATGGTTTGGACAGGGAATCTAAACAGTTATCCACGTTGATAATGTAAAATGTTTATTAATTTATATATAAAATAAATAATATTTTGGCAAGAAAACCAATACTTGCAGCTACAAGCACGCACGCATGCACGCACAAACAAGTACACACACACACACACACACACACACACACACACACACACACACACACACACACACACACGCATACATACGCACGCACACACACGCACGCGCGCGAATTACTTCTGATAACTGTGAACCATTTGACACACAAACGCTTGCGTGACAAAATAGGTAGTCGCAGTTTGACACTATGCGGGAATGAATAAAGAAGTGGCGCATTTCTTCAACAAGTCCACACACAATAAATATGGAAGATGTATGAAATAGAATGCAGTGAAAAAACGCGAAAAACGTAATGTGCTCAAGTGTTTAAAATATTGCTGCTGCTTTCAAATGCCCACCTGTGCACTGCATCGCATGTCATATCCATCAAGCGTCATGCCATAAAACAAATACTCAAACCTTTCTCAGAAAGTAGTGACATGTTGCTAACTGCAGGCCTAAGCCTTGGTGGCAACTGGAGCAACGTCAACAACCTTCACTTCCGCACACTAACTCAACCTTTGCATTCGGTATCTAGGTTAAGTGATGCGTTTGGCATTCCCCAATGCTAATTTGCATAGTGACGCCAAGTTGTTAACCGGAATGCTCGCAACTACCCATTACTATAGATGCGGAACACACTACGCCCGCGATGAGAATGTTACATAGGAAATCAACGTCGAAGCTCGGCGCCTTCGGCACCAAATGCAAATTAGATTTCATAACCATGTTTTCATCAGTTTCCCTTACATTATCTCTAGCTTTATTTAAATGAAGCTAACCTGAAGCTATTACACTCGGCTGTCTAACATTTATATGTAATGCTATTTATATCTAGGAATGTACTATATTTAGCTTGATTTAAAAGGCTACCAGCTCGAAAAGTTTTTAACGCCTCTGGTAGCCACCTCATCTGTGTTTCTTTTGTTTTGAAATATATTGTATATCATGTGTATGAGGAAAAATAGACTTACTATTCTAAAGTTGAATTGAATTTTATTCAAATAATCAAAGTACATTTAGTAATAGGAACTGGAACAATGAAAATATAGTTAAGCAATGAACCGTAAGAAATGTTTAATGAAAATGCAAGAAGTTTTAAACTTATAAATAACAAATATGTAAGCATCGACATGTTTTCCTGCTTCATAAACTCGCGTCCAGCAAATAGCACTGGTATGTAATGCACCACAATAAATAAGGTGACAGGTTGATTAAACGTTTTCGTTGCAGTATGGTAGTCACCGAGTCGAGGTGATTCATTTACAGTAGGGTACGTTGGGTGTTTCACTGCAGGTCGCATTTGCCGCGTTGATTTCGCTCAGCCGCCACAGTATCCCCACCGAACTCTCTAACTCTCCATATTACACGCCCCATAACCGTTTAATTACTTTACTGCGATCATGCTAGAAGTTCCCATTGTTTATATTTATGAAATGCAATATTTGATTTACTTTACTTAAATCCCTAGGCCAGTTTGATACCACGCTATGCAATTATAATTCACATGCTGAACCAATTGATAAAAAAACTCAACATTTTAAAAGTAGGTGATATTCTTAAGCTACAACAATTATAATTTTACTATAAATATTTACATAATAACGTACCATTTTACTAAAAAAATTGGAACATAATTCCAAACTATGATATACATAGCCATGACACACGTATCAAAAATAACATATATACTTACAGAGTCAAACATGAATTCGCAAAGAAATGTCTTAGATATAATCTACCTACTTTATCAAACAGCATCCCAGATACAATCAAACAAAAGCTTACAACACATAGTTTATATGGATTTACAAACTATGTTAAACAACATTTTCGGCAAACGTATCAAGATACATGCGCAATCTCAAACTGTTACATGTGTACACTAAATAATAACTGACAGTCGGTTACAATGGATGTACTCATGAAGGCACATATAGCACGCACACACACAAACGCACATGCACTCGCACCCGCACACACCTGACATGAATACTTGCAGACAACATTTCGTATATTTCGTTTTAAATTGTGTGTTTGTTTTTCTTCACTAGAAGAATGTAATTTGTTTGACCAACTAATTTTTGTATTGAAACGTGGGCTCCTCGATAGCGATTGTGAACATCAATCTTAGAGGAGTCTCCGGACCCGATAACGTGTACCTGCTATGTGTGCATCTATTTTCTACACATAGACATTGTGACTTGTTATTTTTCTTTTATACTTTGATGTATATATTCACATGGGTCAAATAAAACACTATTCTGCTGTTAAAAGCGGGAGTCCAGTGTCCTGTTTAACTTGGTCACTCCATCTCTTCCGCAGCCTTCCTCGTTTTCTGTGTTCTTTAAAGTTTTCCTTGAAAGCTATTTTAAAAGGTTTTCATTTGGCATACGGCAGACATGTCCAAACCACCGGAGTCGTCTATGTCTGATAACATCTTATATGGATTCAGGGGTGAATGTCTCATCTCTGATCTGGCTATTTCGTAATCTGTCTGCCCTAGTAACACCTCTGATAGCCCGCAGGCAACGCATCTCAAAACTTCAGAAGACTTTGTCTCTTGCGATCGTAGTGTCCAGGTTTCTGCACCATGCATTGCTGTAGGCAGTGTTGTTTCTGAGTCTACCAAAGGCTGCTGATGGTAAGGCTATTCGCCTGCCAACGTCCCTCTCTGTAGGAGGTACTATGCTACCTAGGAGCACACCTCTCTCACAGTCTCGAGTTCTTCATTTTCCAGGATGAATGCTTGTCTGATGTAAAATGCAACACCAGTGTATAATATATAAAAGCATACCAACAATGCCATATTATTGCTTGTACTGCGATATTATTTACGTACAAGTTCATCAATGGTGCGATGCTCTACTACTATACCTACTGTCCATGCGGATTACATTTTCCGATAGACCACTTGTTCCCCCCGCATCGAACCTAAATAATTAATAAGTGAAATGTTTTCCGGTACAGTCACAACGGTAGTTAGTTCGTGCATTTCCCGCTAGGTGACATAGTAATACAGAGACGGTGTCGCGCTTACATTTATCCGGGCGTTAAATTTAGTTCGGGTGATGTTTACATGCACATGTAAGGCATAATATTTGGCACTAGTAGATCACGGAGTGACACATAATATCCAGTAGTTAAATATGTTTCGTTTATTGTCGTAATACGAGCGTTATAGTTAGAGTACATATTTATAATTTGCTGTTTCAGATTTGTGACCAAGTATAAGAGTAAGTTACGTGACGTGTACGTGGAGAGGAAACTGTTTTACGACAGAAATTGTTTATGTCTGTGGGAAGCAAACATTTTATAATTTATGTATATAAATAGACAAATATATATATATATGTATATATATATATATATATATATATTTATATATGTATATATATATATATATGTCTATATATATACATAAATAATAAAATGTATATATATATATATATATATATATACACACGACGCGACAGTCGTAGCTGGTGCTAAATACATTCCCCTAGATACGCGCACGCGCAGAAACGTCACCCGGATATTATTTAACGCACGGATAAATGAAAGTGCGACAACGCCACACCGACAATCACGTGATTGTCAAGGCCGCACTCTTCTGAAGTGTCCTTTACAGGCATCTTGCTTAACACACTGCATTTGAACAATGGTCCTCGTTGATCAATAATAATTTTAAAACAACTCTGGTGTGATTCCGTGCACCAATTGTCGACGGTTTGTTTCGTCTACCAACCAAATGTCTCGATGATGTTACGGGACGCTACATTACCTATCATTTGGTGATCAGAACGCCATAACTCCAGCACCAGCAACAGCTCCAGCTCCAGCTCCAGCTCCAGCCCCAGCACCAGCTCCAGCTCCAGCTCCAACACCAGCACCAGCTGAGTACAAAGCAGTTGTCGTAATCTATACAGAAGCGAAGAAGTCTCGGAGTTTGTTCACCACCCATTTCTTGAGTTGTGTGTTCGTCAAATCTATAATTATTGTGGGCGTCGTTCATCGTTGACTTCTTGGTTAATGTTATCACTGCATAGGCGTCGGAATCGGCTTAGCCGAATATTTAGTGTAATTGGTTTGGTGAGGTGGTTGGAGAAAGGCTTAGCCCCCAATGTTTAGGAAAGTTGGTGCGTATTAATGTTTGTTTGAAATGGATGATTTTGGAGAGCGAGAATGTTTTGGGAGGCCCAAGAGGGTGCATATCAAAGTTTAGGAAGAGTCTCAAGAGATAAGAAAATAACTTGAACGTCGCCGAAAATTGTTGAACAGCAGCATTCCGCTCCGACGCCTATGCTGTGTGTACTGTTTTACTTTTGTGGGATAATCTTGCGAACTCTTAGTAAACGCGATAACTCTATAGTGACCCACATTGCTCTCAGATATTGTCACCCCTCTCCGATCGGGTAGCACCCATTCCACCTACCTTGTTCTTAAATAGGCGAATCAGTTGTGCTATAAGATGTTTCTGCTTTCTTTATAATGTCCCTTACAGTAAATGTTTCAGTACAATATTTTAGACACGGGGTGCTATGCCCATATTGCGGCATTGCGGTGACAACACAAAGATATTTGTGTAAAGCTAGAATTTCTTTTCATACGACTCTTGCCTAAGTTGTCTTGAACGCATCAATACTTGTCTTTTGTCACTTTCCACCGTGTGGAGCCACTGTGTTTAGGTATGTCGGTGTAATGGGTCAAAGATTGTTCCGTTCCAAGAGAAATGCTAGGATTCCGTTTGTACGGAAACGACATGCAGGATGCGAAATAAATATGCACTGATGTCACGTCTTGGATTTTATAATTAGATTCCTGCGCGGATACGAATCGAAGCGCTACGTGGAGCGATTTTCTGCATCCGCATCAGCGCAAGAATACATCCGCCTCTAGTACAGTACCCCCATTGTATATTGTACACCTTTGTTCCCATGTATTGTGTGGAGGCATGTACATTTCCCAACATTTAACAACAATTGTCACATTTCTGACCATTTGGTCAACCTGTCAAAACCAACTTGTAAATGCTGTCTATCTCCATCACGTTTAATCGTTCTAAACACTTTTGTATCATCCGCAACACCTTGCTTGTTACATCATCGTCCAAATCGTTGACATATTTTAAGAATAATATAGGTCCCAGTACTGATCCCTGTGATACCCCAATCAAAACTGATTTCCATTGTGAAGCCTCTCCATTAAGTACTACCCGTTGTCTTCTGCCATTTTCTATCCAGTTAATTAAACCATTTCCTATGCCATGGGCCTTTGGCTTAAGCAGTAATCTTTGATGTGGAATTTTGTCGAAAGCTTTCTGAAAATCTAAGTATATGATATCTACTGGTGAACCTTCGTCTATCCACTTAGTTATATCTTTAACAACAAAAAACATATTTGTTAAGCATGACCTCGCTTTTAGAAACTCGTGTTGGGATGGGTTTA